>JAJMKE010000098.1:0-34374 GCA_030569195.1 Hyphopichia khmerensis
GTGATGACAAAGATTCCCTTATATATATATATATGATACATATACATATACATATACAGATACAAATACAAATAATACATAATATACGATGTCAGTGGTTGAAATAGAATCCGAAGATCAATTCACCGATCTTACCAATAATGATCCAACCAAATTAATTGCATTATACTTTCATACTCCTTGGGCAGGACCTTGTCAAACTATGAATTCAATTTATAAAACTTTGGCCCAAGCAAATCCAACTACTCTTTTCCTTTCAATAAATGCAGATGATTTATCAGAAATTAGTGAATTGTTTGAAGTTAGTGCCGTTCCTTACTTTATTTTAATTCGTAATTCAACTATATTAAAAGAATTATCAGGAGCTGATCCAAAAGAATTTATAGCTGCTTTAAATCAATTTTCTGATAAACCTTCAACTTCAAAATCTTCAACTGATGCAACACCTGCTACATCTGCTGCTACACAACAATCTTCAACTTCTTCTAGCATACCCACACCATCTGAAGAATCTCCTGAAGCTCTTGAAGAAAGATTGAAAAAATTAACTAGTGCTGCTCCAGTAATGCTATTCATGAAAGGTTCTCCTTCTTCTCCTCAATGTGGTTTTAGTCGTCAATTAGTTGCTATCTTAAGAGAACATCAAGTAAGATTTGGCTTTTTCGATATTTTAAAAGATGATTCGGTTAGACAAGGTTTAAAAAATTTTAGTGATTGGCCAACTTTCCCTCAATTATATATAAATGGTGAATTCCAAGGTGGTTTGGATATTATTAAAGAATCAATCGAAGAAGATAATGATTTCTTTGATAATGCAATTAAAAATACCGCTTAATTCTTAATAGATTTTCTTATAAGTATATACTTATATACATAATTATTTGATATTTCGTTGCGAAAGTAGTAAATCTAATTCTGGATCATCCAGTATATCAAAATCACTTGATTCATTAATTTCACTATCCTCAATTTCTTCACTTAATTCTTCTTCATCACTTAATACTTGTTCTTTCTCCTTCAGTTTTTTAATATCTTCTTGAAATTGATCAATTACTCCATAAATTTCTTCATTATCCTCAATTGGTATTTCAATTTCTCCTAATTTTTGAAAATTCCCTCCTAATCTATTATATTCATATTTACTTCGTCCATTTCGTAATTTATACTTAAATGAATTATAGATCTTTGGTAAATAATATCCATCAATTAAATTTATAGTTTGAAAATTATCTCGTAATTCATTACACCATCTTTGATATTCCATTATTTCTTTTCGAGTTCGATTATATTCTCTCATCATCTTAAATTGTCTGGGATATTTAATCATTGGTGTCTTATATTTAATATCTCCAATCTTTCTTAAATTATTCCTGGTTCCTCTAATTCCAATCTCTTTCCCTTCTTCAATATTACTAAATAAATCATTTATACTTAAATCTTCAACTATCTCACTCGCTATCTTAATATCATAATTCAGATCATTATATATTTGATAATTCTCTAATACGGATAATGATAATAAATCAATATTATTATAATTCTTAATTACCGATTCAATCGAATAATAATCACTTAAATCTTCTTTACTATCCTGATACTTAGAACTTGAAAATATAATCTTCCCAATTGCATGAAATAAATTAATCTGATTCTCTCTCAAAAAAATATCCTCCATTAAATCCGTTGTTGTTTGGTTTATGGATTGTAATTTACTCCATACTTGTAAATTTGATATAATCGATCTAATATCTCCAACCTCAATTATTTTATTCAAAAATTCATCAAGATCTTTCTTCCTGATCTTACTCAAACTTTTTTGCTCTTGTTTAATAATATTCGTCATGGTCTTTTTCGCATATGTTTTGGCAATTGGATTAAACTTAATATGTTCGATCTTTCCCAAATCTTTCCCACTATTTAAAATCTCTCTTCCCAATAATGTATCTAAACTTAGATTATTCTCAATATTAAAGTATTCTTTTCTGGTATCATTCATTTCTATCTCAGTTAAACATAATACTAATGGCGGTAATTCAATCTCTTCACTGGTATAAATCCATTCATTAATAGCTTGACGGAAATTTCTAAGTGTCTCTGGATGAAATACATTCGGTAATTCTTCAATTATTACAACAGATAAACTTGAACCTATCCTGTACTTACATCCTTGTAAAAATTCGCTAAATTGATGTGGTTGAGGTATAGTACTAACTATATTATCCAAATACTCAATCCATTTCTCTTCATTCTTCTCATTATCATTATCATCATTAAAAAATTTATCAAATACTCCCTCACTTCGTCTTTCTTTGATGAGTTCATTAGCCAAAACTTTAACGGTAGTTGACTTACTAGATCCCGATGGCCCAGTAAGCGCAATGAGCCGGCATCGTTTATTCTCTCCACTGATTACATTACCCAATAACAGTCGGACGTCCTTCAATTTGCGTGGATGCAAACATAGTTCTTGGGATGTTCGTGGCGAATATTTATCACACCATTGGTCATTCGTATTCGTATCGTGTGATCCAATGAAATATTCACTTCTTTGACTTCTCATCAAAAATGACTTGACTGGACTGATACTTCCCTGTCGACTCATCGCCTTATTCAAATTATATTCTTGGGAAGGTTCGGTCTTCAACCTTTTCTTCAACGGTTGTATGAAATCTTCCGACGTCTCCTCATATTCACTAATACTATCCTCACTTTCTTCACTTCCAAATGTATTCCTTGAGATTTCCTGTGTATTCTCCTTCTTGACCAATTTTGCACTAGAAGGATCTAGTCGTGATGTCAGTTGTTGTGATGATATTCTTTGAAGTCTCGGTTTTGTTCTGGTTAGACGCGACTGGGCGCCTGTCATCTTATTGCTAATATCAAAACCTTTATGCTTATTATGACGTATTGCTATTATAACTATTCAATCTCATTAATGAGTTGCTTTATATGTTAGAGGTTTTACAAACAGATATATGCTTCATGATGAGGCCTGTTTATTGTTTGCCGTTCCCAACGATTTCTCACGCGCACACATTACAATATTTCCAGCGAAAAAGAAAATCAGGCTGCAAATTTACAGTTACTCATGATCTAAGTTTGAACATATATTACAGGATATTTAAGTTGGCATAAATAACGCATGGGGCTTCAACATACATAAAGCATGTATGGCTATGAATGATCAACAGTTACATATCTCTTCGTTTTCATTTCGGGGTCATTATTCGTAAAAGTGTCGTTATCTTGATTGATGTTAGTGGATGTATTGTATTCTTGATTTGCGTTTGATGCTGTGTAATTCTCATTGGAAGCCAAAAATGAAGGAGGAGGTAACTCATAGATGACACTACCTTTTCTAGTATCGTTCAAAGAGTTACTTAAGTAGTCAACACCTGTATCTGAGTGTCTTTTTCTCTCTACTGGAACAATTGAATATTTCATAATATCAAATAGGTGATGGTTATCGGGTACTTGATTAGATCCAATTATTAAATCCTTATACTGTACTTCCATTTTATCACGTATTTCAGGATAAATTAATACATCAAAAGTGCACTCATCAACATTATTGGAAACCACTAATCCACAATGGAAGTCCTTACCTTGAATAGCACCAACATGTTGTGGTTTACCCAAAGTGAATTGAATTAAAGAATAGACTGGTATTTGACTCAACTTTGAATAGCTTTCTTCAAATGGACTATTTAATTTGGAAACTTTGTTTCTGTGATACTTACAAAACGTTTGTGAACCTTGTTTACCGGGGTTGCTATTGAATAAGACACCAGCTCCCAATGCACATGTGGGGTGGTACGTACGCCCGCACTTTGGATAATCACATTGAAAGCAGGCACCAGGAACCGAGACTTCGTTTTGATTTTTAGTAGGTTTTTTAACTATGGCATTACTTGAATCACAGAGGTTGCAATTCCAATTTATCTGAGATTTAGGTAAATCTTTAATTCCAGAAACAATTCCTTTGAAATTATCAATACTTAGAAACTTTTTAAACATTTGGGCGCACATAAAATGAACTTTGTAAGTAGAACCTTTGGTTTCATCAACCAAGTCGCAATCCAAAAGTTGAAATTCGGGAGATATTTTCAAAACTTCAGGCAAGTTGTTTGGACATAGGTAACATTCATTATTTAACTTGACTCTGGTATTACCATTAATTTGATTGACAGACTTTTTAGCTTTTTTGACTGCAGGCTCAGATTTTGGCTTCATTTTCCTTTTGACTGGTTGCCTTCTATATGTTGATGGTGATTTTTTACGAGATGAAACGGGTTTTTTCTCCAATGGAATTATCTCTTCGTCCTCAGTCTCTTCACCTAGATCACTAGTCAAGCCAGGTGTTGGATCATACACATATGGGATACCTTTATACTTGCAAAATAATTGTTTAACATTAATTCCAACTGAATCACTAATACATTCACATTTCAGAGTTTTTTCACCGAATGGGAACCAATCATCAAGAGCAAAATTAACTGACTCAGCTAAATTATAACCATAATTGAAACCAGCATGATATCCATAAGGATAGGTAATAATAAATTCACCTTCATTATGGATTATTCTATTACATTCAACGCCATGTTTTTCTAAAAATTGAGGAGAGACCAAAAATGTTTTATGTCTTAAAAATTCCGGACATGATTTATATTCATCATTGAAAGTTTCCTTCATCAAATCAAAGAACTTTCCAGATTCAGCCTGTGGAATAGAATACCACTGTTTTGGAGCCCCAAAATGAATATAGTTAATGGAGTAAAGGTCTTGATCTTCCAAATGCCACGAAAAAGTAGCCTTCCAAAGGCCAGCATAGAGATATGCTTCATTCACTCCTGGTAATTTTGCATCCATGAGATCTAATATGTTTGGTAAATGAGCTACGTTCCAATTCTTTATCTTTTTGGGAAATAAAGATCCCATAACGTCAGCTCCATACATTGGTTCAGCATATGTCAAGGACTTCCAATATATTCTCTCTAATTGCTCACACCTTTCCTGATCGAACTCCGAGGTATCAATATTCCAATGCGATTTAAAATCGGGCTCATTAACTCCATGACCTGATGTTCTCCTTAATCTGTTCTTCATAGGTTCATCTTCTTCATTGTCATTTACTTCAATCGGTTCAACAGAATTTTGATTATTATTCTTAGTCGCACCTTTTCTAGAAGCCTTCGATGCAACCGAACCCCTTACTTTCCCCTTTGGGGCTGGAGGTTGATGATTCTGCTTTTCAGATAAATCTTTCCATTGAAATATACTATAGGTTCGAGCTCTTTCAACATTTTGCTGTGAATATACACCTGACCCTGAACAATTGATATGCTGAATGATTGGGTTTTTCACCTTGACAGATGATAAATTTTCTTCGGTATAGTTACCTGCGAGAGAATCTTTCCATTCTTTAGGTGGAATGATTTTTACAATACCCGATTGCATTCCATACTTATTGATAGCTTTATTGAATTTGTAAAAATCTTTAAATTGTTTCATCGTTGGAGTGAATACTGGGATTCCTCCAGAATAGTGGGCTGGTTCAACCACTAAACTGGGATCCTCTTTGTAAATCGAATCCATTCCTTTAGATAATTTGATTGAACAGATTCAGAGTAGAATTACTCAACGTATAAAAGCTGTCTTATCTTGAAATCGTTAAAAAAAGACCTGAACTAATTTGAAAGCAAACTCTTTGATTTGGAATTAATCAAAGCCTAAGTATATTCGAAATACAAAAAAAAAAAAAAAAAAAAAAACGATTAAAAACCGGTGGTCGGCCTCTTGCACCATGCAGGATTTTGCGATTCTCTTTAGAGGAACAACGAAAAAACTCACACAGACATAAGTGTAGTAACTCACATATATAAATTTATATAAATATATAAATATAAATATATAAATACCCAAACAGTTAGGTAATATCTTCGCAAGCAGTGTCCTTCAAGCATATTTTCAACTTAGTGAGACTTTCGATTACATTATGGCCCCACTCAAAAAAACTTTACCAAGAAGAGCAGAGGAGGATGATACTAAAGATCGAGCAATTAAAGCAGCTTCTATAACTGCATTGTCACTCTTGTTTTTGTTTTTATGGGGATACCAAGCATTATGGGCCATTGGCATCATTTCCAGCAATCGATTTGGGGGCTTGATTAATAACTTAATCTTTGGAATTGGTTCATTAATAGCAAGTGGTGGTATAGCTATAAAAATTGTTACATATTTAAATGACAGGCTTTTGACTGATACTATTGATTCAGATCATAAGAAATATATATAGTTATATCTATTTATTTAAATTAAAGGGTTCATTTCGTTATGCGTTAATATACATTATATAAATTATTGACATGACAAATCATAAATCGTAAAACAGGTTGAAAAAATGAAATTATTGATGGCTTATTGCATTAGTGCAAGATATACCAAATTCATCACAAAAATCTTCAAGGATACTCCTCTCAATGGGGAATTGAAAGACTTCAGTTTCTAGCCACTTTTGTAGATTAGCTATAGAGATTGGTTCAAAACTTATTACTTTGCTGAACCAATATTCATTATTGCTGATAATTGTTGAGAGTTTCTCAAAAACAGCTTTTCTAAAAGATACTGGGTCATTCTTAGTTGTTAAAAGTGCTTCTAATTGGGTAGATTCCTCTGGTTTTAAGCCTATATTACCCACTCGTAAGCCATCACCTAGTAATTTGCTAATTTTACTTCGACTCCCGTAAGATTTCACATTCCAAGGTTTAACTCTTTCCAATAACTCAGGTACGGTCATCTTATCGAATATCGACTTCTCCTTGACTTTTTTCTGAGACTTTTTCTTCGAAGATTTCGGCTGATCTTCAGTGACCTTTAGTACTTGTGGTAAATCCGTTTGATCTTGACTTGAAGGCACTTGTAATACCGACAATTGTGCTTCATTTTCAATATCCTCGTTTGGCGCAACTGCCTTTTGGTACTCTTCCACTGGCATCACAACTTCGATGATGCTAATATCCTTTTCATCGTAGAATTCATCTTCAGAATCGCCAACTTCTTCATCCGAATCTAAGTTAATTACTTTCGTTCCAATTTTTCTTACCTTATATGAATCAGTATCATTTTCAGCAAATTCAAGATTTCCTCTCATTTCAATTCTGGATGTCTTATAACTTCCCGCCGGAGCAAGAATACTAGACATATGCGTAGCCTTTGCGGGAAATTCCTCCTCGATTATTTGAGAGCTATTCAAATTGTTTGCAGCGGAGTTTTCAATAATTTGAGACCTAGCCGTTGAATAAAGCTCTTCGTCGCCGCTCTCAATATCAACCTGAGACGAAAGAGGATTTTGTAAACCCAGTTTAATTGGCAGATCATTGAGTGCAGCATGATTGAAAAAGGGCCTTTTGATTGGCAGTATCGATTCAAATGTGTTTTTCACTGGTGTGATATTGTCGGTTGAAGAGGAATCTATAAGTCGCTCAAGAGCATCTTTTGGGTTCACCTTTGGACCTTTGTAAGAAGGAATCTCTTCACTTCCACCTAAAATTGGAGAAGACCGAATTTCCTCTGCTTCCTTTTCTGGAGTTGCTGGTTCATTGTATGATAATGGCTCGATCAGGTGAGACTTTTCATTCAAGTCTTCATTGAAAGAAACTATTTCAATTGGTTTATCTTGCGTGTTACCGATTATGTGACCATGAAAAGGTGATTTTTGAAGTTTGATTGAAGGGAAATTATCCTGAGTGTTAAACTTGAGAGATCCTGTAAATTGTGTGTTCTGAGGCTCTGCAAGAGTTAGCTGACCAGGAGGGTATTCCAAAATTTCAACATCACTTTCTGAATCAGCTACCTCCGAGTCACTGTCACCTCCTTGATCCCCTGAATAGACAGCAATATCATCAGATTCCTGAGACGGCTTCATGGCCTGTGATAAAGTTGTAACGAACTGAGGAGCCTCTTCAGAATCTGATCCGTTTATAAATGTGCTGTGTTCATCATACATTTGATCATCGTCCAAATCGTAAAGCCATCTTAAATCATCCTGTGTTAATGTGTCATCAGGAGACCCTGACGCCTCTAGCCATAAAGGCAGATGAGTTGATGCACTATTGGCTTCATATATTTCTTCAAACTTTTTCACTCTTTTGGTGATACTTTTCAAAGTTTTTTTCATTTTGCTTGAAAGATGTGGGAATGTAAGCTTGATGCATTTAAGTGCCCCTATCCATTCTTCCTCAGTAAACTTATTCTTTACATAGTCAAAGTCAATCTTGTTATCATTTCTTGCGCTTTGCAGTTGATCATATTCATCTTCTCCATCTTGAACGCGTTTCATTATATCACTGACTTTCTTGTTATCACCTGAAAAATATCTGAGAATCATTGCTTGTTTCATTCGATCTTTCTTATTGGATCTTATATTTTGTATTGAGTTTTTGTTGCCTAGATTAGTTCTTACAAAATCATTTATGGAGTCGATTCTTCTAGTATTTTTCCGTTTGGATTCTCTCTTTTTCGAGATTAAATTGTTTGGTTTCTGCAACCTCAGCTCTTTCCCATTATCGTTTTGTAGCATTTTTAGTTTGTTCATGATAGAAGCTTGTTGAGCTCGAGATGATTCCAACTCTTCAAATTGTTCGTGGCGTACTTGCATCTGAGTACTATAAAAGAACACAGCTTCACCATCCTTTTCCTTCTCTTCTGACATGATGGTGGCTGTTTTGATTCGGTAACATAGATAAGCTTTAAAGTCAAATCAAAGAATTTCTGATAAGGTTCTGGTATACATGTACCGTATTTGCATTCGATTTTATGATAGCTTTTTTTTTTTTTTTTTTTTTTTTTTTTTTTTTTTTTTTTTTTTTGCGTGCTTTTCATCACGCGTCCTAAAAAAATCTACAATAAACAAGTGATGATTTCGTAATTTCCCATTCAAAATATATAAATTTACTTAGAACTAAAGACCTGGTCATTAAGCAAACTGCTTGGCCAATTCATCTCGAACATCTGTCTTAACTTCCCAGTTACTCAGTTTTTTGTTATATGTAGCAACATCTTGGATAGTATGCTTAACAACTGCTTTTGTAAATGATTTGAACTCTTTTTTAGCCAATTCAACTAAAGTTCCAATAGTAAAATCATTGTTTTTTTCAATGAATAGAATGAGTTCAAAAACAGTCTTAGGATCTTGGATTGTTGCCTTTTGAGGAGTGAGGATATTAGGAGTCAGAGCGGTACCTTTAGAGATAGCTATTGTATCTTGAGGATGACCTGAAGCAGTAGAAATATCTTCTTCCTTCCAATAATCAAACAAGGGGTCTATAGGGAAGTGTATTGAAGTGTCTAACCTCTCATACTTCATGTTGTCAAAGATTTTCTTGTTTTCTTCCAGGCCATCATTCCAAGTACTTATCGCGATTAATGGGCCTATGATTTTTCGTTTGGAAGTATCATTACTTTCAACAAAGTCGTCCATTTCACCATCTTCGTCCATAGTAATATCTTCTTCTTCTTCCTCGTCATCAGCACTGTCAATGTCTTCTCCTTCGCCATCAGCATCTTCGTCCAAATCTGAATCGTACTCATAATCTAGTCCACTCTTACTCGTGTCAAATGGATTTAAAATTGGGAAATCAATTTGATGCCTTTTAGAACACCAGGTTCCAATATAAGGTTTTTGATTTTCATAAAACTGAAGATATTTGATAGTGGAGATATTTTGAAGCATTTCTTCGATCTGTAAGTCGTCCGAAACACCTTCGTTTAACGAAACTGCGATTTCTTCTGGGGAAACAAATGATTTCTTTGGTAGATTTAACTTCTTATCATTTTTGAAAAAAGTCTTAAGTGATGAAGGGTCATTTGCAATTGAACGCGATTTTATGGAGCCAATTATGGAATCTATATCTTTTATAGAATTTTCAAGTTGATCTTTAGTGAACTCCTGCGATATAGGTAATGCAACGTTTTGTTTTTTGAAAAAAGGTAAGAAAACTTTTTCGTATGCTGTTTTCTTCTCTTGATTTGAATCGGTTGTGTCTTGATTGTGTTTTGCTTTAAGAGGTGAAGAAGACTTACGAACTTGAAAAAATGATGAAATTTTCTTTTGACTGCGTTCCTTAGCTTCTTTTGCCTCTTCGAGTTTCTTTCTTTCATCTTCTCGACGTAGTTTTTCTTCGTCTAATTTACGTTTCTTCTCCAATCTTTGGTTCTCACGTTCTTCCTTTCTCTTCCTTTCTTCTTCTTTCTTTAACTCACGTTCATGTTTTTCCTCTTCTAGCTTTTTCCTTTTCAATTCCTTTTCTGCTTCCTTTTCTGCTAATTTTTTTTGACGATCCTCTTCCCTTCTTAGACGTTCTTCTTCCTTCTTTAGACGTTCTTCTTCTTTTATTCTATCACGTTCTTCTTTTTGTCTTTGGCGTTCCTCTTTTTCTAATTTCTTTTCTAGTTGTTTCTGTGTTAGTTGCTTTTCATTAGAGGCTTTAGAGGACGAGTCTGGTGAAGGTGTTACAGTAGATATATCGGGTGATGTTAGTTTAATTTTTTTTGAAATGGATTCAGCTAGGTTCTTTTTCTCTAGATCATGTTCATTATATGACTCAACAACTCGTTTACGTTTGGCTGGAGTTGATTCCGTCAGCTTCACCTCAATTATCTCTTCTTGTTCATTTTTTGGAGTCGACGACGGGGATGTAAGACCTGTTTTACCAATCAAGGTTAACTCTTCACTCATTTTGATATGAAATTTCTGCTGAATGATGGTTTCTTCTCAGTATTCAATTGGAAATGGGTTGGTATATTAAGGGTTGCCAAAGTATGATTCAAAGTAAAGATAGATGTTATTAATATCTAAACATTGAAAACAAATCTTCTAACTTGATTTCACGAAGAAAAAGTTTTTGCGGACGCGTTTTATTTTCATTTTATTTTTTTTTTTTTCTAATTTTCTTTTTTTTTTTTTTTTTTTTTTTTTTTTTTTTTTTTTTTTTTTTTTTTTTTTTTTTTTTTTTTTTTTTTTTTTTTTTTTTTTTTAAGTTGGTCCTCTTTTCGCGTATGCTTTGGTTGAAAAGTAGGGTTAGCTAATATCAGTGCTCCAAAGTTGATATAATCTAATTGTAAGAGATGCTTGGAAAGGTGTGGAAATTTGGCGTAGCTGTTACCAGCTTATCGATTTGGTTGCGGTAATACGGTGTCAAATTAAGACCCGGCATGCGGACCAAAATATTTGCAACAATTCTTCACAACTACAAGTTGAAGCTTTAAATGACTATTTCATTTTTATTAAGGGAATAAATAACTATAACAGATACACTATAATACAAAAGACTCTAAGAGATGAACTGAAAAGGAAAGAATGTCGTGAAAGAAATGGAATGAAAACGAAACTTTAAAAGGAAATGAATGATGAACGATCAACGTTAATCCAAAAATCTAATCTAGTCTAAGTATAATCTGGAATATCCAAATGTAAAAATGGGGTATTAGTACCAACTGCTGCAAAATAGCGATCATCACCTACTTCCAAATCACCAGTAGCAGCAGCGATATTGACGTAAGTTTTGTCACTAACCAAATCATCTTCGGCGTAAACACCAAACCCAGCATTGATTAATGCTCTTCTTATCCAAGGAGATAAGATTCCGCTAAAGTGAAATTCAACTTCACGATCGGCGTAAATATTAAGGGCTTTTCTTAAGTCTACCAAAGCTTGAATTGAGGTTACATCTGTAGAAGCAACAGAAGAGAAATCAAAATGAACAATTCTCAAAATTGGTCTTTCGTCTTTTTCTCTTTCTAACTCATCAGCATTTTTATCGGACTTTTTGAGACCAAACCAATCCCATTTCAAAGGACCTGGATCATTCCAAGGTCTTGAACCAGTATCAGTAAAAGCATAAGGTCTACCTCTTCTGGTTGTACGTTTAGCTTCGTCTGAAACTCTTTCAACTTGTTTTGAAGAATTTGGATAACTAAAACTTTCAATTGGTTTAAAGACAATTACACCAGGAGGAGGAGGTAAGACACTTATATCCAGATTGATATTATAATGGTTGAGAGGAACCCATCTAGTATGAAATTTGATATTTGGATTATGTTCAATCAATTGATTTTTAGTTGGAGTGATAGTATTAAGAGCGTCTTTAACTTTAATTTTATTTGAATCAGTTGAACGATAATCGTTACCATTACTTAAAACTTGATGAATTTCAACATCAGAATTATTTGAGGAATTATTATTTGAGGAATAAGAATCATTTGAGTAATTTATAACTGGATTAATAACTTCAGCAACTTGAACTTTACCTAAGAAATGACCTTTTGGTTTAGCAATTCTAAATAACAAAACTGCAGCAGAAGCACAAATTGCGAAATAAACCCCATTTTCAATTGAAGAGAAAACGGTAATAATGACTGCAATTAAAAAGATACCACAATCAAGAGGACTTATTCTCCAGAAATTCCAACTAACTTTATAATTAGCAATTAAATCAGAGACGGCATGAATAATGACCGCACTCAAGGTAGCTTTGGGAATATAAAAGAAAGTTTGGGTTAAACAGTATAAGGCCAATAAAACAACAGCCCCGGTGTAGATACCAGCAAAAGGAGTTCTAACACCACATTTAGCTTTTAATGCAGATCTTGAGAAAGAACCAGTTGCTGGATAAGCATTGAAAAAGGTACCAATCAAGTTATTAACACCAATAGCGATAACTTCTTGATCTGGGTTAACTTTATAATCATTAACTCTACCAAAAGATTTTGAGATTGCGATATGTTCTAATAATAAGATAATAACCGATACTGGGAGTTCAGAAGCAATAGCACCCATGATACCATTTGGAACATGCATAACACCTACATGTCTTAAACCACTTGGAACTTCACCAATAGTTTTAATTGTACCTTGAAAATCAGCAATATCACCTTTAAATTTTTTCAATTGAGGATGAACAATACCCCAAGAAATAGCGGTTGCAACAATGATAACAACAGCACTTCTTAATTGTTGAAGGTAAAAAAACCATAATTTATAACGAGGCCATCTTTTTTGAGCATATTCAGTTGAGAATTTCCAGAAATATAAAATGAAGAGAGGAACCAAACCAAAAGCAGCATTAACATTAGTTAATTTTAAATGTTTCAAAGTTTCAACAACAACTTTATAACTAGCAGCTCTAGTATTAATAGCTGAATTATAACCCATTAAAGCAGGAACTTGACCAACGATA
Organism: Hyphopichia khmerensis; assembly: GCA_030569195.1. NCBI lineage: Eukaryota > Fungi > Ascomycota > Pichiomycetes > Serinales > Debaryomycetaceae > Hyphopichia > Hyphopichia khmerensis. Next base: position 13,239 of record JAJMKE010000098.1, read on the forward strand.
ATACTAAAAGCAGAACCAGACATGAAACCCATAACTGCTGGGATAGAGATAAATTCTAAAATGAAACCTAATCTTAAGATACCTAAACCAGCGGCAATACCACCACAAATTAAAGAAAGAAAAGTAGCAATTTCTGGAGCTGAATATTCATTACCAAATTCAGCTTGAACTTTAGCAATTACTTTACCAACTTGAGCAGACATAACCGCCACAGGACCAATAGAAACATCTTTTGAAGTAGCAAAAAAGGAATAAATGAAAACCCCAACAAAAGAAGAATATAAACCATATTGAGCTTCTAAACCAGCAAGTTGAGCATAAGACATTGATTGAGGAACCAAAACAACACCAACAGTAATACCTGCAACCAAATCACCATATAACCATTTATAATTATAATGGAAAATCCAATTTAAAATTGGGAATAAACTTCTTAAGTAATAAACAATTTTACCAATTGGATCATTAAATATACTTTTACCATAATCAACAACTGTAACAATACGTTCTTCATATTCTGGTACTGATACATTATTTAAATTAGAAGAATCATATAAAGGATGATGTTCTCTAATAAATTCATGAGATTGAACTCTCGATGCAACTCTAGAATTATACAGTTGTAAATCTGGTACAACTGATTCGTCTTGATGTGACATGATTCTTTTCTTCTATATAACGAAAAACCAAATAAAAATGAAAATTAACCGGAAAAATGACTAAATATTTATAATAAAAATGCAAAGAACAAATAACTTTTAACTTCAATCAAAGGAATATCAATTTTAAAAGTATTAACCACACAAATCAATCAAATTTAATAAAAATCTTCGTAAATTTTATGAAATTTAGGGTTTAAAGATGCAGTTGAATAGTAAGGCTGGCCTTTCTATTCTTTTATTTTCTCTGTACTTATTCAAAAGTGTTATAAAGAAAGAATACTTTCAACCACAATTTCTTGATTTCACCTTAAATAACAATCAATTTATATATTGAAAATATCTATAACGTAACTGCAGATTAAGAATCGCCTTTCAAGATTAATATTTAAATTAGACGATAAAACGTGAAAAATTCTTTCCTTCTAAAAAATCACTTAGCTTTGTTATAAGAAAATCTATAAAGCTGTGGCGATAATCTTTGTTAATTATATATAAATTGCGTATTTTGATTGAATTACTAAGTCATTTGCAATAAATAAAAATTTTATATAGAGAGGAAAAACTGAAATTTTTTTTTTTTTCCTTTTTTTTTTTGTTTTGTTAGTAGAAATTTTGGAACCACAGTTAGGACAGTTCACGTGACTGCAACAACTCCGCCAAAAACAAAAAAAAAAAAAACGAATCGAATTACAAAACTACAAGAAAATTGCTTTCTGGTGACATCACCATTTGGCATATTATGGTTGAATTGTCTCCATAATTGGTTATTAAGTACCTGATCTATTACCTATAACGATACATGTATTGAATAGTGTACTGAAATACAGCTGGTGGTACCTAGTCAATATTTTCCAGTTGACATACTGCCAGATCTGATAATCAAGTTGCATCTTTTTTTTTTCTTTTTTCGTTTTTTTGGGGCATTTATTTGTATTGATACGGTCACGTGAACTTTCGCAATATTTTTCAATTTTGCTAATTGATTGATATTTGATCTATTGATTATGTAATCGATCTAAATACCATTGGGTTTTTTTTGCAACTGTGGAAGATGCACCTTCAATAGAATCAAGGAGTATAGATTTAAGCAGTAGTACCCCGTTGTTGATTCAAGCAGTAGTACCCCGTTGTTGGCCGTTTACGAGTATGTCAAGGGCAATTTTTGCCAATTCTACCGCATACGAGTATGTCAAGGGCGATTTTTACCAGTTCTACCGCATACGAGTATGGCAAAGGCTACATGTGCTTTAACGAGCACATCATGTAATTACGAGTAAGGGATACGTCTACAGGTACTTTATTGTTTGTATAATATTCATTTCTTTTAAATAGTTTAAATAACGAAAACAACTTTTTTTACTATTATTATTATTATTATCATTATTACTTTATTAATCTAATAAATATTCATATCATCATTTCTCTTTATTCTAATAATTTTAAGCCAATATTACTTTTTTTAACTGCATTTTTGTTTCTTAGTGTTTCTTTAAAGATTTTAAATTTTCATCTTCAACTTCATCAACCAATTTTCTATATTCTTGTTGTTTGAAACATTGTTCTAAAAAGATCTTGTATTTAGCATTCAATAATTTACGATCTGGATGTTGACCATCACTTGGTAAAATAACTTTACCTGGACCAGTCATATTTTCCATAATTTTCCATAATTTATCACCAGGATTAGATTCAACTTTTTTAGATTTGGTTGGTGTTAATGGTTTCAAATTTAATCCCTTTAATTTATTATGAATACCTTTTTGAACATCTTGTTGAGTATTTTGTTTAGATCCAAATGATAATGTTTCTTCATCTTCATCTTCAGAATCACTATCCTTCTTTTTATCTCCTTTACCACCAAAATAATCCCCTTGTTCTTCTCCTAATGGAGTCATGGTATTCATTTGATGATGAGATCCTGCATGTCCTGGATAAATTAATGTACTCATATTAGTACTAGAAGCAGTAGCACTTGGTGCAGTATATGGAGAATGTGGTTCTTCATAATCACTAGCTTGACGACTATTAGTTGATGTTAAATTATTTAATGAAGTTTGACTCTTTAATATTGATGATCTTCTTGATCTACCTTTAAATTTAATATGTTCATCAACACTTTCTTTGGCAGCAACTGCACCTAATAATGCTGATCCAAAAACAACGGCTGCATCAATATAACGAGGAATAATAATTGGTTTACCAGTACAATCAGCCAATAATCTCATTAATAACCCATTTCTACATTGACCACCACTCATATAAATACATTCAATTTCATGTCCACCCTTTTCCATCTCTTCAACAATTTGTCTGGTTTGTTGAGCAATAAATTCACAAGCACCAAAATATTGAACTGCTAAATCATTGACTGATGAATCCATTGATTGTCCAATAATTGAAGCTCTCATTCTTGGATCAGCAATTGGTGATCTATTACCATGGAAATCACCATAGAAAAAAACATGTTTTGCCAAACTAACAACACTTCTTAATTTATTATCACTAGTTAAAGTTTCTAAAATTAAATTCAAGTAATCGAATTTTGATAAATTAGAAGCTTCTGCTAAATGAGCCAATTCACTATTGGCAGGATGAATTGCCAATACATGTGCTAATAAAGCACCAGTACAAGATTGACCACCTTCAGCCAACCAATAACCAGGAGCCATAACATCTTTATAAGGACCCCAAACCCCTTGAACAAAACAAGGTTCTTTAGTCATAGCAATATGACAGGTTGAAGTACCAGCAACAGCCGCCAAACGACCACAAGCATTATGAATTGAACCATTTGATTCTTCCAGAAATTCTGGATAACTTGGGATATCAACTTTACCAGCAACGGTACCAATCCAACCAGCATAAGCATCGATAACCCCACTACCAACAATACATTCAGTAGTTAAACCTAATTCTTCAGCGGCTTGAGGACTTAATTTACCAACAATTTCCCCGGCACTTTTGAAATCACCATTTTTACCAGGGACACCACCTAATTTTTCAAAATCATTAGCAACTAATTCTGGTAAATCGACTGAATCCAAAAATTCTTTTGACCAACCAGTAGTTGAACCTTCAATACCAAAAGGAACAAAACCTTGTTTACAAACGGTTGAATTATAAGATCTAGCATTTGATTTAGTAGCACGATGAGTTAAGAAATCTGGTAAATCAAAAAAAACCATTGAATCAATACCACCTGGAGCATTATGTTTTAACCATTTAATTTTTGGTAATTCCATTTCAATAGACATTTGACCACCAACATATTTCAATGCTTTATCATTAGTTGCATTAATTATATTAGTTTCATCATTTGCACGATGATCCATCCATAAAATGATATTTTCTTTATGATCAGTAAAATCTGGACCAACTGCTTGAGGTTCATCTGAATCTTTATTGATTGCAACCAATGAACAAGTGGCATCAAAACCAATACCAAAAACTTCACTTGGATCAACCCCACTATCTCTTAAACAATTTTTAACACAGTAACAAATTGAATTCCAAATTTCGGTTGAATTTTGAGTTATATAATTTGGTTTTAATTCATGTCTTTTAATTGGACGTTCACTTAATCCCAATATAATACCATTAGTATCAATAAGACAAGCTCTAGCAGATCCAGTACCAACATCAACCCCAACGTAATAAACATCCGGTTGAGGAGGATTAGCTAATTGATGAGCATTAAAAAATGAAGACTTGCGAGATGCAAGACTAGTATGAGATTTATTTGGAAGTGGCATCTTATCAGTAAAAAGAAAGACTTATTCTTTATAGAACCTTTTTTTTTTTTCAGTTAGAATATGGGGTAAAAATACTCAATAAATAAACTTGGAATTGAAATCAAAGGAATTGATAAAAAATTAACAATTTCTAAATCAATTGATGGATTCCTACAAAGTATTTATACTTGATATAACTTGTCAATTGATAGAAAATTCGAAAATTCCAGCTTTATATTGTCGAACTTTTTTGATCATCGATGATTTAATTCTTTGCTCTATATATAAATTTGTGAAATGTAAGGGGGGCGTAACCTGTAAAAACGAGTCCAGTGCGCTAAAAGTATGCTAGCTTTGCTGTTTGTTATGTTTTAGATCCAAAAGTGCAGTTTAGCTGCGGTTAAACTGCAAATTGGGTGCAGTTTGCAACAGAACAAACTGCAAAAGCGGTAAAACCTGCAAAATACCCAAAATACGCAAAACCAAACCGGGACTTATTTGGGGCATAATAATCGGTATAAAGTATTAAGAATACTTCAAAACCATTAATTTATTGAATTAAAAGGAATAATTAAATAATATGAATACATTATATTACATTAGTTATACTATACAGAGAATTTTTCATCGTTTAATATGCTAAATTTTTCGGTAAAATGGTAAAGTTTATCGGAATAACCCAAATCATTTACCTCTATATATATAATTTTTTTTTTTATTTTATTACTTTTATTCTTATTTTTATTACTGTTTCATCAATATTCATTTAGAAGCCGGATATTTTTCAACAACATCAACTAAGAAATCAAATTGTTCAGTATTTTCAACTGCTGATCTAATATGAGAAGCACCAATTCTTTTAACACCATTTTTTTTAGCCTCAATTATACTTGCTTCAACTAAATTAGCCATAAAAATTTCTAATGCTCTCCCAACAACAACCGGGGTTGCTTGTGCAACTTTACCAATATCTTCATCACTTTGCATGATTTTTTTTATTCTAGCTGCTGGGAAGTGAGTCTTAATTCTTTCAAAATTAGTTAGTATACTTTCTTGACTAACTTTATTGCTACCTTCATTATTGTTATTGTTACTATTATCCTGTTCTTCATACTCTTCTGTAGTATTCATTATACTTTGAATATCTGACATCTTCTTTTGTGTACTCTTTTCTTATTTCAATTTGGCTTTGTTTATCAGTTGTCCTTTATGTAATCCCCCAGTCACGTGTGTATACTTCCTATACCAGTGAGATTAGCTAATGTTAATGTGTGTGCACCAAAACTTTACTTCTTTTCATTCGTTTCCATTTCCAAAAGGAAAAAAACAAAAATTTTTGGAATAATTCGATTATTTATATTTAAGTTATCAAAAGGAACAAATGTTTTTTTTTGTCTCCTTTTCTTCTCAGAAAGAGTGAAAAAAAAAAAAAAAAAAAAAAAAAAAAAAAAAAAGTGTTTATATGCAGGTGTATGAACTGTTAGTAGTGCAACATAACACTTCGTAGTATTAGTATATTACCTTACTGTATTGCCTTACTGTATTGCCTTACTATATTGCCTTACTGTATTGTTATTACTTTTTTACTATTACTGTATAGCATTGTAAAGAACAGTGGGCGGGTGAATACATTCTACAGTATAGTATGCTAGGGTATACCATGGTATACTCAAGTATGGTAGAGAAGTCATTGACGCAGTAGCTGCAAAAGGTTGAGAAAGGAAAAGGACCTCAAAAGACCACCAAAATGTTGTAATAAACGTGTAAGAAGAAGATAATTTACATTTATTAAAGGTTTTATGTAGAAATTGAATGAAATTGAATGAAATATTAGCAAAATTCATTCAATAACTATTGAAAAGATCATAATTCGTAACATCATATATTTAATCTCTAGTTTTACTAGGAACCCATCTTTTATATAATAAAGGAGTAACTTTATATAGTTTGAACAATTCAATAAACTTATTTGGATGGTTGCTTTTTAAAATTTGATTGAATTGTTGCAAATTAGGTATATCAATATAAATAAGTACAAAACATTTCTTAACTCCTCCAATAACTCTGGTTAATGATTGTATATCACTCCATTTTTTATCATTTATCATTAAGTATATCCCGTATTCTGCATGACTAAAAGGTGGACCTCTTTTATATAATAAATAATCACAACCAAATTTAATCCCAGATCTAACACACCACCCCATTGATCTAAAATAATGATATACAACATATTCTAATATAAATTGATTAGTATTACTTATTTCATCTTCGTGTTTATAACAACATTTTTGGAATACTGATTCAAGTTCTAATTCTTGTCCATTTTCAATTATTTTAAGTACTTGGAAATTATTCTGTAAATAAAAAATTTCAACCGGTTGTAACTGTAAAAATTCAAGATTTTTAATTAATTGATTATTTAATGAATTAATTAATTCTAAATCCTCTTTTCTAATTGTCTTATTATCATTTTCAAAATTAATCGTTTTAAACTCCTCTAAGATTTTTTGTATTCTATTCATTTCTTTAATCTCTTCAATTGTTATTATATTTTGTCTTTGTTTTAATTCTAGTTCTTGTAGTTTACTTCTTTCTTTCTTAAACTTCTTTCTTTCTTCTCTCCTTAATTTCGTTATATCTTCATTGGTTAATTTATTATTCCCTTCTTCTTCTCCTATTTCCTCCTCTAAATTTAATCGTTGTTTAATTCGTTCTTTCCAAGTTGGTTCCGATCTTGATAAAGTTCCTTTACCAAAAAATCCTTGTTTCCATAATCTCATCATTGATTCTTCTTCTTCTACTTTGAAAATATCATCCTCGATCTTTACCTCCATCTTCTGTTCTTGTTCATTTTCTACTCGTGTTATTATTCGTAAATAGGAATATCCAAAATATATCCATGATATTGGATTATGTGGATATAAATTTGGTAACGTCCCAGAAAGCTTGATTGGTATAGGCTGTGTATATATCTGATTAAGTGATTTGTTATTTCGTTTACCCATTTTTCTTACGTCTTTACAATTTACAATTAATTCGTTTATATTTTTATGTTGTCTTTTGTTTCTTTAAAAAAGATGTTAGTACAATCTCTTCTCTTTGCCGTTTCTTCTTTTTCCCATATAACAAAGCAAAAAAGAATCTCTTCTCATTGATAATAAATTACATTCAGATACCGTTGTAGTCTTTGAGAAATCATTGTGCTCACAGTGATTATTCATCTTCAAGCAACTTAATCATTTTATCATCATAGTAATCTTATTTCAAAGAAAAATCCATTCTTCTTTGCCTTCTTCTATCGAAGAAAGTCGTATTGAACATACAATTGTTCTCGCTTCAATCCATTACTTATTCTTGTTGGAACCTGCCAATACTCTTGTTGAATTTGAATAATTTTGAAAAGAATAATGTAGTCATAAAAAAAATTTGTTTCTAAAGTTTTTGATCTCTTCGAGAAGAGAATCAATTTTTTTTCCTCTTCCTGCTTTGGTCCGGGTAATTTATATGTGGGTGCACGGGTGTACAATTTAGGAGGGCGCAAAAAAAAAATTATCAACACCAAGTCTAAAAAATTTGCAACAAAAAACTACTACTTAAAAGTAACTAATTATGCTGGACATGAAGCACAATTAAAGATTTGGAAGTGGAACGAATCAAAAAGAATGCCGTTCCCAGGAATCGAACCTGGGTTTCTTCGGCCACAACGAAGTGTACTAACCACTATACTAGAACGGCAGAATTGTTGAAAAGCGAAAATGCTAGGGTAACCAAAATGACGCAAACAAAACTTAGTACAAACATTCCTCGATCAAAATAAATATAAACATATATGTGAAAAAAATGAAATAAAGATACTTCTCTGTCAGCTCTCTTGATAGTTTCTGTATATATTTAGTAGTGAATGTTATATATGAACATGTATGAACCCGTTTTAATCTATAGTGCAATTCTTCAAAGTTCTACTTCGTTTAAAGTTTTAGTTAGTGATTTATCTTCTACTGTTGTAGATGTCGTCACCTCTGTTGTTGTTACTGACTATACGAGAGAGTGGCTGATATTAATAGCTAAAGTTCTTGGCTCATCATTTCTTAATTAGATATTACCTGCTTTTTTTAAGATAGAGAAACTGACGATAGCTGAGACAGCGTTCTGGAATATTTCTGTCTTGAGCAAGCCGGCCATTTTCCTACAGATATGCTCTAAATTTATAGTTGAAGTTTAATTAAACTCTCATTAGTACCCTAATTTTGCTTTATCCAACTTTTAAGACTTTTCCTGGTCTGGTTAGGTATGTATCAATATTCCGTTTGCGATAAAAAAAAAAAGATAGCTATTCTGTCTACGGTGCAGAACTCACTTCATTGGTTATCAAAATAAAACCTTAACCCTCACTCCACTTACTTTAGCTCCCGGCTTCTTTTTATTTGGAGCATATACAGACTTAAGATGTAGTAAGAAATGTATAATCAATTCCTGTTTAATCAAAGTTTATTCTTGACATTACCCAATGTCTTTTAGATATAGGAAAACAAGACATCTTCACTACACTTCATGCAAAGAATCAATTTTCGAATAAAAGGTATTCTTTCTTGATAAAAAGAAAATCATATCTCCCCTGCAAGATCGAATATTTTTTCGATGTTAGGCACATATTGTGAAATGAAGTAACAATCAAGCCGGTGTGCTATAAGTACCTTACTCCAAGTACTTATCCTTAGACTGTAAAACTTTTAATGAACTTCACTCTTGCCCTAATTACCAGGTTGCATAAAATACTCAGTTATTCCATAGAAATAGAAGAATCTTCAGAATGTCCCATAATGTTCGTAAAAGTCAGGCTTTGTTCTTATCCATCTTGTGATACCCATGAGTCATAGCTTATTCATGACATGCACTACGTCAGTTCAGTGGCCATTTCTACTTCATGTGTGACCAAAGAAGAGTGATTCTAAAAATATGGGCAATCTCAGCAAGCGATCTGCTCAAGGCAGCCTGGCTGCAAAAATCTTGAAAACCAATTACCATGCTCCTAACTCTAGCTACAGATTTCACGATGTAACATGATTGTATTTCCATATTTATTAACCTGTTTCCTTTACTTTCAATTGAATTTAATTTTAGCAACCTACAATTGACCTTGCCAAGTCTTCCCATTCTTCATAATTGACAATTTTGGCATCAATCATGAATAACTTTAATCCTGTTATTTTCCAAATGGCGGTCCTCAACATAAGCACTCTTGATCTTGAGATGTATATTTCTATTTTTAAAAGGCTTTTTTTCATATTATCAGTTGGTTAAGAAATATTTGTTGTGTATGAAGGAAGAAACTGCATGGAAACATAACAAAAAAAAAAAAAAAAAATCAACAAACAAGACAATAATAGAATCTAAATTTATCAAATTGATATTCTTAAATAGTTTTTCAAAGCATTAAATAAAGTAAAACCTTGTTTAATGGTTTAGTCTCCTATAAGCAATTTCACGGAGTGCTTATACAAAAGAAGAACACACTCTATTGTATCTGGCCAGTTTGCGATCTTCTTTAGTATTCTTTAACTACTCTATTCTCACTATTTTTGTCAAGAAAAAACCGACATCATCACCTACCTTTTTTAACTCTTGAATAGACTTCCTTAGCTAGGTGTATTTTTATGCAGAAGTAGTTAATTTAAAATAATGTAAGGTTTTGATAATTAGCAAATTATTTTTTTGCTCCTTACTTGAAAACGAATTGCCCTCGATGCATTTAATGAAAATATGTTTCAATGGCACGTTGCTATTGGCTCTAGGAATTAAAGTAAATCTGAGAGACATTCAAATATATGGACTTTTTTTTTTTGAAACAAATGGTAATGTGATTCCTAGAGGTAATTTCAAGATACTTTTCTTTTTTTGGCTTTTTTCAATAGTCGAACTAGAGCAAGCAAGCTTTAAAAAAAAACTAGAAATAAGTGCTCCCTTAAATTGAGATTCACCAAAGTTTGGAAAGTTAACTTTTATGATTTGGCCGATAGATCTAAAGACATCAAGAAGAAAATCCTGGGGTCAGATCATGTACTTACAGACGATTCATTTTAGAGTAAATTATTTATTTTAGTGAAAAATTTTTGATGTTAATTTTCATAACTGGGTTTAAACTTTAAAAGATAAAGCAAGGTCAAATTATGCATTTATTTTTATTGTAAGAGAAATTTTTGTCAAATTGACAATAATGTCAATTTAAGCGGTCTCCTTCTAATTGGAGAAAGTTTATAACCAACAGGTAACTAAGGTAAATAGCCCCCTATAGCAATTAGCCAATTAACCAAATGCGGACACAATCCTTCATAGAAGGTATAGCTTAGGAGATAATTCTGAGCCGAAGAATTGTGATTTCTTCTCTAGCACAACAAATTGTTGGACTAATTACAAGAGGTAACAGCGTAAGATTACGACCGAACTTATGTATCAATCACGAGCTTTGAAATAAAAATATGCTAGTCAATTTGAAGGATTATAGGTAAGAGATCATGTTTACTTTAAATAACTTGTAATACATAAAGGATTTAGGCTGCAACTTGCATGCAATCGCTTGGTGTTGCATAGACAAAAACAAAAAAGCATCCTTATGTACCTTTCTCCACAAACAATTCATGGATTACAACCCCTTTCATGAGCAGATGATTATTTTTGATTTCATGTAGTATTAGCAATAATTGATTGATGTCCTTATTGTTTTTCGGGAATTCATCACCTAATACTATCTCTCCTTTCAAAAATTGTGGACACAGTCACTAGCTCTGATCCTTTTTGAAATTGCAAATCCTACTTTTTTCGATATACGACAAGAACAACCTTTTTCTTTAATACTGAAATTTCAACTTTCATAATCATAGCTCTTGATTTTTTTCCCACTTATTGAATCGAAAATTCAGATTTTCGAAATATGACAAGGCTGCAAAAAAGTGCCTAGCATGCAAGTAATTTGATGAAAGTAAACAAAGGAAATAATTAAAGAGTTAAATAAAGAATCAAATAAAGAAAAATAAAGACATAAATAAATAATGTAAATAAATAATGTAAATAAATAATGTAGAAATTTTATTGCATTTACAACCCTTTCCAAAAAAAAAATTCTTACTTAGCAAAATTATTGCACCCAACACTGTTATTTTAATTCATATTTACATTCTAATTATAGTCAAGCTGCCGTTCAAAGGAGTTGCCCTGGTGCTTTCGACATGCGAGAGATACTGAATATCAACTGTTTCAAGGTACAAACATTTCCTGAAAGGTAAGCATTTCGCTTTTTTAAAATAGAATTCAGCAAAGCCAATGTAGTTTATTAATATAAGCAAAAAAAAAGTATATATAGGGCTAATTAGCTCCTTAATTTTTTAATTAATATCTCTTTTTGCATTATTATATTAAAATTAAATCGTCATTCGCTTGAAATGAAACCTTCTACCTTCGTTATTTGCTTTGTTACATTATTCAGTACTGCTTTTGCTTCTATAGAGCAGTATGAAAATAATGAAAAACGTGCTCTTTATCCAATCAGTGCTAATACTACAGTAGCTCCTTCTGGTGCTTCTACTACCACTGATATTGGAACTACGGTTATTACTATTACCAGTTGTGGAAGTCATACTTGTCATCCAATTACTACTGGTGTTGTAACTGTTACTGAAGAGACTACCACTTATACCACTTACTGTCCATTACCTTCTACCTATTCTCCTTCTTCTAGTCCTGAAATTACCATTCCAGTTGTGAATACTACTTCTACTCCAGCTTCTTCTATTGAAACCACCGTTATTACTCTTTCAAGTACTCCTATTACCACCGGTCTTACTACTGTTACTGAAGAGACTACCACTTATACCACTTACTGTCCATTGTCTTCTACCTCTTCTCCTTCCTCTAGTCCTGAAATTACCATTCCAGTTGTGAATACCACTTCTACTCCAACTTCTTCTATTGAAACCACCGTCATTACTCTTTCAAGTACTCCTATTACCACCGGTCTTACTACCGTTACTGAAGAGACTACCACTTATACCACTTACTGTCCATTGTCTTCTACCTCTTCTCCTTCCTCTAGTCCTGAAATTACCATTCCAGTTGTGAATACCACTTCTACTCCAACTTCTTCTATTGAAACCACCGTTATTACTCTTTCAAGTACTCCTATTACCACCGGTCTTACTACCGTTACTGAAGAGACTACCACTTATACCACTTACTGTCCATTGTCTTCAACCACTCCAGTTGAATCCACCACTCCAGTTGAATCAACCACTCCAATTGAATCAACCACTCCAGTTGAATCAACCACTCCAGTTGAATCAACCACCCCAACTACTATTGCTACTTTTCCAGTTACTACTCCAGTTGAAGCTACTACTCCAGCTACTACTCCAGCTGGTACAGAAGCTACCACTCCAGCTACTACTCCAGCTGGTACTGAGGCTACTACCCCAACTACTGTTGCTGGTGAATCAAGAGTCGCATCCACTACCCCAGCTACTGTCGCTTCATCCTCAACTGTTGCAGCCGAATCTACTACTCCAGAGGTTTCTGCCGTGGAAGAAAATGGCGCAGGCAAGAATGTCGTTGGTGCAGCTGCTGGTCTTTTCGCCCTTGGTGCTTTATTAATTTAATATGATGAGCTCCACTTAGCTTTGTTTGTTTTCTAATGGTTTATATTTAAATTTTCATTTCTGGTTATTCTTTTTCGCAGTTTTTATTGAAACCTTTAGTTGTTTCAAAAAAAGACATTTGATTTATATGGGATTTTTTTTTACATTGGTTTTCACATTGATTTTCTTTGGTTAATTCACTTCTATAGTTTATGCACTTCTTTTTCGGTCATTCAATATACGGATTACTTTTATAAATTTTTTAGTAGCATTATTATGAATTGTAGTAGATTGATAGTAGTATTTGGCTCTGTATGAATTTTATATATATATATATTTTTTTTTTTTTGTTTTCTGAGGGAAAAAAAAATCAATCCTCTTATCACGCCAAAACTGAAGAAAACTTGATATAAGCAGTCTATAATCTATTAATATACAATTGGAATAACTATGGCGAATGAATCATTCCACTGTCAAAAGTGTAACTCAACACTTACAATTCACAATTCGCTAGAAAGACTAAGTTCAGGACAGCTAGATCTTCTTATTAACAAATACTCTGACGAACGAAGACCATCAATCGATTCTTCAATTGTGGATCCAAAGGAATTTATACCTAGAGATAGGCTAGAATTATATAATGAAATACAGAAATCTAACCCACAGCCAATAATAACAAGCAAGACACTGAGTAATGATTCGGGACAACAACAATCATCAGTAAATTCGAATTTATCTTACGTTATGGTATCAGAAAATTCGAAAAATGAAGAGACTCAAATTTCCAATGGCAATGAAGAAGATGAAGAAGAAGATAAAAATAACAAAGCGAATTTGAAAAACGATTTAGCAAATACAATTTCGGGAAGAATTCATACATTGAATAATGTATTTTCCATACTATCTAATAATCAAGATATTGATCATCCACTTTGTGCAGATTGTTCTAACTTATTGAATGAAAATTTCAAACTCAAGTATGACCAAAGCCAGAAAGAGAAAGATTACTATTTATCATTTTTAAGAAAATTGAAAGATCGAGAAAATAACCTGTTAAATAATATTAATTCAGAAGAATTAGATTCGAAATTACAGAGTTCCATGAATGAATACAAGAGTTTACAAGTAGAGGAATCAACTAAAATTAGTGAACTAAAGGTATTGGTAGATGAGAAAAATGATTTGGGTCAACAATTGAACTCGTTGAATAATGAACTCAAGAATTTGAATAAAAATGAATTAACCGATATCCTCAAGTTGAAAAACTCGTTAAACTTTGAATTAAGACAGAAAGCAGATAAACTCGAACAATCAAAAGCATTATACCAAGCCCACTTAAATAACCTTGATAATTTGAGGACAATGAATATTTATAACAAGTTCTTCAATATCTCTTTCGTTAATGAATATGGTACCATTAATGGGTTTAGAATGGGATATAAGATTCCTTGGTCAGAGATTAATTCAGCTTTGGGTCAAATCGTGTTATTATTAGTTTTCTTAATTAAAAGATTAAAAGTTGATTTGTCAAACTACAAACTCATTCCAATGGGATCCAAATCACAAATCGTTAAAGTAACATACTCAAATAATCAAGAAGGTAACTTAAACGTAAATGATGAATCGCAAACAAATACCATTACCGACCCAGAATTAAATAATGAGGCTGGAACTCATTCAAATGAAACTCAACAAACTCAAGTCAAATCTAAAACTATCTTAAATCTTTACTCCTCAAACGAATTTTCATTAGGGAAATTATTCAATTTTAATAAGTTAGATGTATCAATGATAGCGCTTCTTGATATATTATCCCAAATTGAAAAGAAGCTCATTGTAATCAATCCAGAAATTGAGTTACCTTATGCTATTTCAAGGAAAAGGGATGCAATTGGAGGTAAAAGCATTAGAGTTACTTCAAACGGTGAATGGACTCATAGCTGCAAATTCCTCCTTACCAATTTAAACTGGATCCTTGCTTACGCTAGTGCGCATACTGATCCAGTATCTACATAGTTATACTTATAATCTATAAATTAACACTGCTATCATCAAACTATTTCAGTAATAATCCATAAATATTTGAACTTGATATCTTGACTATCAAAATATAATTAATAGTTAGAGCGCGAATACTTTTTCTCTTCATTTTCAGCAGAAAACTGCTAAAAATGATATATCACTACCAACACTTTTGATTGCAAATAACACAACTCTAAAGGAATTGATAAGCAAGTAAGAGTGGACAATTACTTGAATATCGTCATTGCAATCATGTTCGCTAAATCTATAAATTCTCAGGGATCTCCGAGGCAAACACTTTCGGGTGCAAACCCCAAGCTAACCTTTCAAGCAGTGGAAAGTAACACACGACAAGCTATATCAAGGGGACTTCCATCCAGTCCCATTTCTTCCAATTGCTTCCAGAGTAGTATTGACAAAGAATATGACTTACATTTCAATACTTGGATTAATGAAAAACCTGATTATTCTGGTGTTCATGTCTTATTGGGGCCAACTTATCCGCCGTCTAACTATAGATACAAGACTCAAACCAATACTTCTTCACCATCAAAAGGGTTGCTCTTATCGCCCATAGATTTCAGCAAAGCGAGATTCGAACCAAGGGCTACATTTAATTTGAAACTAGATTCTATGAAAGGAATTAGCTCTCCGGCTAGTCACGTATCAAGTAACGCTGTGAGTATAGATAGTTCTGAGAATTTTAAAAATAACTGCTCATTACTAGATAATAGTCCAAGTATCTTTTCGAGATTCAACGAAGCTGACTCAGGTGTGTTGAGTTTCCAGCAAGCTTCTAAATCCAGGGCTCACCTGGATAAATCATATAATCGTTACAATTCAGGGAGTTCACCCATTGGGGGAGACGATGAGGCATGCCCTCTATCAGAAGAGAGTTTCATCCATATCGATGATGCATTTTTGACTTCTGAAGCAGATATCCAGAATAATCATCAAAAGTATCCCTTAATTCTCAATCCTGGTGCGATTGAACAAAGCCATATACCTTCATCATCGACCCGGTACCCGTTGGCAGTTAATGATCAATCAGTTAATAGCGTCAATGTACTACAAAGACTTGATATGAAGTCAAACAAGCGACTACAGCCTTCTGCTCCTCGAGGTTTGCCTCGAGTAGCATCGAAGAGAACGCTCACAAGGAGTCAAACCAGGGAAAGAAATAATTTAGCACCAATAACAATCGATAAGAAAGAGGTAACAGTAAAGCTGCAAGTCACTAATAAATCATTTTTTGAGACTAGTAGATGCAACATCCCAAACAACGAGCAAGAAATTAACACAAAAAATGAAAAGGAATTCAAAACTTTAAAGCTTACTGCAAGACGAAATAAACGATCTCGACTTGCGTCATCTTTTGAATCCTCTGAAAGTTCTCTGAGGAAAAAGCTATGTCCACGGTCAAGAAATGGTTGTTGGACATGTAGGGTTCGTCATAAAGCATGTCCAGAGGAAAGGCCAATTTGTCAAACTTGTTTAAGACTTGGTTTGGGGTGTGATTATTCAGAAACAAGACCTGCTTATATGACCAATGGGCCTTTGTTAAATGAAAAATTGAGAGAAATAAAAGTGGTAACAGGCAAACTTAAAAGAGGTGTTAGAAACCACGACTCATAGAAACAAAGATTTTAACAACGCCTCTGAAGATTTTTTTTCATTCTCTGTCCTCCAGTCAGTGTTGCTATATTCTACTCGATCTAACCATTAAACCTTGTTATTGAATGTTATGATAATCTAAAGACAAAGGTGCTTCGGAATAGTTCAACCGTTTCAATTTGAATTTATACACGCAGATTCACTTCTGTTCCAACTACAGGGGTTAAGCAAAATTCATCTTGCACCATTTGACGCAGCCATTTCACTTCCAAAAAATTTTTGCCCGTTATTTGCATGGTCTAAAGTCGGCGAAAGACATAGTTACAGTTTGGAATATGACATGCCTGGTATCGATTTTTTTTTTTTTTTTTCACTGTTTTGATTTGATAGAAAGTGCAAAAAATGCATGATGAACTAATGCTTTATCGAACAATCAAACCGACAAGCTGAAGAATTGTTTGAAAAAATAGAAAAACTTAAAACGCTCAAAAACAGGAACAGGAAGACAAAAGACAGGAACAAATAAAAGACAAAAACAGAAAACAAAAAGAAAAAACAAAAAAAAAAAAAATTTGAGAGAAAGGAAAAAAAATTCCATGAAGGAAAGAGCGAATCTCTACACTTGTCAAAAAAATATACTGACTACTTTTGCTTTGATAAGTTGATTTAACCATTCGCCAGCTCAGACAACCTTTACATTCTTGCTTGTATTAGTACTAAGGGAAGATGAACTTTCTATCTAATTGGCTTACAGCATTAGTCTGTATTATCAGTTTGGCAAATGCATTTTATTTACCAGGGGTAGCACCAACTGATTATAAGAAAGGTGATACCATACCCTTGTTAGTTAATCATTTGACTCCTTCATTGCATCACTTATCGTCCAATCAAGCTAAAGTGGAACCATCCAAAACATATGTTTACTCATATGACTACTACTATCCAAAATTTCGTTTTTGTCAACCTGATGGAGGTCCAAAGAAACAACTGGAATCATTGGGTTCAATCATCTTTGGTGATAGAATTTTCAATTCTCCATTTCAAATTAATATGTTAGAAGACAAAACTTGTGAATCTTTATGTACTTCAACTTATAGTAAGACTGATGCCGTTTTTGTTAATAGAAACATTAGGGCAAATTATAATCATAATTGGATTATTGATGGATTACCAGCTGCAAGACAAGTTGCTGATTTAAGAACAAAAGATGCATTTTATGGTGCTGGATTCAATATTGGTGATGTTGAAGACAATGTTGCTCATTTATTCAATCATTTTGATATTTCAATTGAATATCATGAAAGAAAGAAGGGCGATTATAGAGTTGTTGGGGTAATTGTTCATCCAAAATCTTTAGATAGAAGCAAAGTACCAGCTGATGCTAAGAAGGAAGAATTTTGTAATCCAGAATTGACTAAAGTTCATTTGAATAAAGATTCTGAAACTAAAGTTCTTTATACTTATACTGTTAAATTTGTTAAATCAGATACTGCTTGGGCTACAAGATGGGATAAATATTTACATGTTTATGATCCAAAAATTCAATGGTTTTCATTGATTAATTTCTCATTAATTGTTTTAATTTTGGGTATAATCATTACCCATATTTTAATGAGAACTTTGAAAAACGATATCATTAAATATAATGAAGTTAATTTGGATGACGATATTTCTGATGAAAGTGGATGGAAATTAGTTCATGGTGATGTTTTTAGACCACCTCAACGTAAAATGTTATTATCAATTTTAGTTGGTAGTGGTGTTCAAATCTTTTTGATGGTTTTCGTTACTATTGTTTTTGCATTATTTGGTTTATTATCACCATCTAATAGAGGGGCATTATCAACATTTATTTTCATTCTTTTCATTTTCTTCAGTATTGTTGGATCATTCGTCAGTCAATATATTTATAGATTTTTCGGAGGTGAAGATTGGAAATTAAATTTGGTTTTATCACCAATTATCGTTCCAGGTGCTTTGTTTTCAGTTTTTGTGTTTTTGAATTTCTTTTTAATTTATGTTCAATCATCAGGTGCAATTCCAATTGGTACAATGGTTGCAATTATAGTTATTTGGTTTGCAATTTCAATTCCATTATCAATTGTTGGATCCATTTTGGCATCTAAAAGACCACTTTTATCAGTACCAGTTAGAACTAATCAAATTCCAAGACAAATTCCTCAACAACCATGGTATTTGAAATCAGTACCAGTTATGGTTATTGCAGGTATTTTCCCATTTGGATCTATTGCTGTTGAAATGTATTTTATTTATTCATCATTATGGTTTAATAGAATATTCTATATGTTTGGATTTTTATTCTTCTGTTTCATTTTGATGATTTTAACAACTGCATTAATTTCAGTTTTAATGATTTATTATACTTTATGTTCAGAAAATTATAAATGGCAATGGAAATCAGTTTTCATTGGTGGTGGCTGTGCATTATATGTATTCTTACATTCATTATTTTTAACTGGTGGTGAAAAATTAGGTGGATTAACTTCATTAGTTTTATACGTTGGTTATTCTAGTGTTATTTCACTTTTGGTTTTCTTAGTTTGTGGAGCTGTTGGATTCATAAGTAATTTATTCTTTGTTAGAAAAATTTATTCCCAAATTAAGATTGATTAAGTTTTGAAATGATTTTATCTTTATTTTTCTTTTTATTTAATAGTTTATCCTGTTGTCTTTTTTGAATAAGCTTTTTTTTTTCTTGAAAACCAAAAAAAAAAACTTAATATATATGTGTATATTAAAGATTTGTAGACTACAAGTGAAAATACAAAAGTTATTAATCATTAATGGTAATGGCGAGAAGAAAAGATGCAAAATCTTAAAAAGAAAAACGTATATATCATAAAGGCGAGAGAAGACTGTTCTTTTTTTTTTTTTTTTTTCAATACCAACCGTCAATATCTTCTCTATCAACAAAGGGGATGATTGTATTAATGAATTCATCATTCCAAGATTTCATTTTGATTTTAATTGGAATATTATTATCTTTTTGATTTAGATTTAAATTTTGATTAAAGGATAAATTATAGGCTTCAATTTTATTTTTAATTAAATTGATTGAAACTGAACCTAAACCATAATTTGATTCACTTAATGGAGATTTTGATTTTAAATTTGGAGTTGAATTATTTGAATTAGATTGATAATTTAAATTTGAAGTTAATAAATTAAAAGATATTGATAAATCATTATTAATTTTAATTGAACGATTTAATAATTCATCATTATTATTATAATTAATTAAAGAATCAGTAATTAATTTAGATAATTTAATTAATTTAAATAATTGACCATAACTAATATTTAAAAAAGGATTAAATATTTCATTAGTAGTATTTAAATTCTTTTTCAATTGAGAATTTAAAGTTGAAATATAATTTGATAAATTAATGATTGAAGTTGATAATTTTTTCAATAATCTTATTAATTTTAATTGATAATCATTTAAACTTTCTAAAGAATCATCATCATCATCAATAGATTTAAAATCCAATGAACTTAATAAATTTAAAATTTCAATTAAATAATCAGTTAATTCATATTTATCTTTAATTAGATTAATTAAGAAAGAACCAAAATTATAATGAGATGGAGAAGGAGAAGATGAAGATGAAGATAATAAATCATTCCAAGATGAATTAAATCTTTTAACTTTAAATAAATTATTAAAGATTTTATTATTTCTTGAAATTAATAAATCATGAATAATTTTATTAATTTTAAAATTCAAATAACCATGAATAAAATTAGGAGGAATCAAAAAATTTAAATTATTAAATAATAATTCAAAATTTGAATTAATTGAAGATTGAATACCAAAACTTAAACAATAACAATGATCAATTAAAAAAATGCAATAATAAATTTTTGGTAAGAAAATTTTAATATTATCAAAATCGAATTTTAAATTTGAATTAATTAAATCATTAAAATTTTCCAAAACTTTAAAATCATTTAAAGCTGATAAAGTTAATGAAATTCCCAAAGAATAGATATCACCATTTAATAGAATTGTATAATTAATTAAAATCAATGAAGAAAAGAATAATATTAATAAATCATCAGTAATTTTAATATTAAATTGATTAAAAGGATAAATTGATAAAATTCTATGAAATAAATGAATTAAATTATTAATATTTGAGTATTGATAATGAATTAAATTATTTAAACTTAAATTAAATAATTCCACTATATTTTTTTGAAATTCATCTAAAAAATTAAAAGATTCTAAAAATTTATTAATAAAAGAGTGATTAAATGGTAAAATTGGGAAATTTGGATGAAATTTAATATAGTAAATTTTTAAATTAGCATCAATTGTATTAATAGTATTTGTTATATTACCGGGAGGAATTTGATTATAAGAAGGTGGAGGAGCTGATTGTTGATTTGGTATTGGATGTTGATTTGGTAAAGGGTTAGAAGGAATTGAAGGGGGGATTGAAGGGGGGATGGAGGG
>JAJMKE010000099.1:0-33620 GCA_030569195.1 Hyphopichia khmerensis
ATAAGTATATACAACGATTGGACCAGGAAGTGTTCTAGACCCTGAGCGCGATCTGCACACGTGACTGTCGTGTCCGCTGCCCAATATCAACAATACACCCAATACATTCAGCCAGACAAAGGACGCCGGGTAATACCCCCACCGGTGTCTGGTCCTTTTTTCCAAAAGTGGAGTACCATTTCAACAAACCAGTTCCGGGGCCAGTTCCGGTTCCAGTGCTGGCACGGGGCCACCAGCACCTTTTGCAAGTCCAATCCGAGACTCCTCCATTGAGTTCCGACACTGGAAGGCGGAATCCTGCAGGTTGGAAATAATATCCATACAAACCAAAAAAATAAAAGCAAAAAAAAAACAAAAAAATAGCGACAACCGAACCTTACACAAACCCACCGCTACTAAAAAAGAAAGTGCACTCAAAAATACAACAAGCAAAAAAGAAAAAAAAAACGGGTCAAAAGTCATTTCCCGCTTTTTTTTTTTTGTTTTTCCTCGTTTTTGCTATTCGCAGTTCGCTTGTCTATTTCACTTGGACAGTTTAAAGTATATTTTATGGGTATATTCTTTTGTTTTTAGTATGGGCTTAGACAGTTGTAAGTGTAGTCTTTCACTGTTTTCCAGTTGTTTTTTCATTTAATTTGTAATTTAAAGTGCGTGTGTGTACGGGTGTTTTGTTATTTTTTGCGTGACAAAAACGACTCAGAAAAAGAAAAATGAGCGAAGCATACAACAATTTGCCATCGAACAGAGGATGTCCAGTTTACACATTGTATGTGTATATGATATATATACATATATATATATATATTATAGTGTATTACAGTGTAATAGTGCAATAGTGTAGTAGTGTAATTAAGTGATAGTGTAATAGTTAAAGGAAAACGGTTAATTGAGTCAACAAAGTAAAGGGAAAAAAAGGGAAATTACACGCTCTTCAGTTTTTTTCTTAAGGCAGAAAGAAAGAAAGAGGAAAAAAAAAATAGACTTCAACTAATTCCTACTTCTCTTTTGAATGTTCATCTTTTGCATTTCTTGTTCATTTACACAACTCATTTCAAAGTCAAATATATCATCCTTAAAGAGATTTTAGTACTTTCCCATATTCTTTTCCAACCAAATTCCCCCCCCCCCATTCCATCATTTTTTTTTTTCCTATTCCCGTTTTTTCATCATTCAAACTTCCTTTTTTTTTTTTTTTTTTTTTTTTTTTTTTTTTTTTTTTTTTTTTTTTTTTGTTGTTTCCTCCATCTATATCGCCATTGATAAAGAAATTCCTTTGGTGATTTGAAAAAAGAGTTTCCTGTCCTATTAGGCACTATTCCCATTACTTTCCACTAGTTTGTTTACTTGGGTTAACAGAAGACTTTATATTTTTACTTGTATTACACCAACACTCACCCAAAACAGCCGCCGCTGCCTCCCTGCCTAACCCCTTGTTATCCAATACGTGATTACTCTTTTAATTGAGTATTCTCCTTGTATTTCTAGTTTTAATTCATTTTCCTATATTATTATTGAGTTTTTTTTTTTATCATTGATTCCACCTCCATCCTCCTTTTAAAGTTGTTCAAGTGAAATTAATCTATAACGCTTTAGTTGAATCCTTGTACTTTTCATTATTCATTCATCTTGTATTATTACTACCAAAGTCATTCCCCTTATGTCATCCATGCATCCAATGAGTGATTCAAATATTAATCATTTTCCTCCTGTTGCCTTGGGTCCTTCCTCCGCACCCCCTCCACAACCCCATCCTTCTCTGGCTCCAAGTGGTCCTCCTCGTCTTGGTCCTAATGGTGGCCTTTTATCCGGTGTGGCTCCTCCTCAAGGTTCTGCTCCTACCTCGGGTGCTACCTCAACCGCCCCTACCAATACTAATGGTAGTTCAAATGCTCCTAACTTGTTAAATACTTTCCAACCCCAATCTCCTTCCACTACTAGTATCTTGAAAATTTCAAATTTACCCCATGATTTAACTCCTCGTGAAGCTTCTCTTATCTTTTCTTTAGTGGTTGATGATATTATCAATATCGAAATTAAAGATTATCATATCATTGCCTTTTTCAAAACTATTAATACTTGTCTTACCACCGGTAAATTATTAGAAGGTAAATTCATCTTTGGTAATGAATATGGTCCAATCCAAGTTGATTATGAAAATTTACCAATTCATTCTCCAACTTCTTTATCAAATACAACCACTAATTTCCAAAATTTAAGATTATCTTCCATTTCAAATATTTCTCCTCCTAATCTTAATAATCATCTTCATCATACCCTGCATCTCCAACAACAGCAACAGCAGCAGCAGCAGCATCAACAACAGCAGCATCAACAACCTCCTCAGCATCAACAACTGCATCAACAACTGCATCAGCAACAACAACAACAACCTCAGCATCCTCAACACCAGCAACCAGCATCCCAACAATCAGCATCCCAACTTCCTCAAGGTCCTCCTGGTCCTCCTGGCTCTCTGCAACAACAACTACCGCCACAACAATCACTGCAACAACAACCTCTTCCTCCTCCTCCTCCACAACAACAACAACATTCTGCATCTGATCAACAACCTGCATATCCCCCTTATGACACCTTTCAAAAAAGACAATCCATTGGTAATCAACGCTCAAGATTCTTGTTCAGTGATCCTTTCTCCTCAAATACTACCCCTGGTGGTGCTCCAAATGGTCCTGGTGCTGGCCCTGGCCCTGGTCCAAGTAATCCAAATGCTCCACCTTCTCTTAATGGTTCTGCAAATTCAACAGTGGCTCCTCATCATCAATCTTCTTCGAATGCCCCTGGCTCAATTGATTTGAGTGATTTGACCGGTAAATCCTTATTATTAATGGAATCTCAAAATGATAATTATAATTTGGTTTCAAGAGATCCTTGGGGTAATCCTCCATTACCTTCCTCAGCAACTACCTCTCAACCAGGTACTTCTCAATCAATTGGCCTTGGTCCAGCAGATACTGGTCTTCATTCAGGTACTCATACTCCTTTTGATTGGGCCCTGCAACAACAACCCCAACAACAGTCCGCTCCTCCTAGTGCTACCGATCGTAGAAAAGTTTCTTCAGCTTTTTTCAATAATCCTCCAGCTTCAAATCCTCAATCTTCAAGTACCACTGCTCAATTACCTGCATTATCAATCCCAGGTGGATCAAATCAACAACCTCCTCAACAAGCAAATAATACTTCAACTCCCGCTTCTTCAACGGCAGTTGCAACTCCCCAAGCTTCTCAACAAACTACTCCATCCCAACAACAACAACAGCAGCAGCAATCACAGCAACTGCAACTGTCACAATCCCAACCACCCTCAGCAGCTCAAGTACTTGCAGCCGGACCATCTTCTCAATCAATTGGTACTACTCAATCTTCTGCTTCTGGTGTGCTGACTAATGGTCAGCCAACCGCTGCAGATATCTTGAGCTCAACTGGTTCTTCTACAGGTGGTGCTTCAAATTCAACTAATGCTTCCCCGGCTGCTTCAAGACAACCTTCAAGTAAAGACATTCCGGATTTATCCTTGTTGGCTAGAGTACCTCCTCCCGCCAATCCAGCTGATCAAAATCCTCCATGTAATACTTTATACGTTGGTAATTTACCTCCAGATGCTACTGAAGCTGAATTAAGATCCTTGTTTGCTCCTCAGAAGGGATTCCGTCGTTTATCCTTCCGTACCAAAAATCAATCATCAACTAATTCAAATGGTGGTAATCATAATCATGGCCCAATGTGTTTTGTTGAATTTGACGATGTTGCATTAGCTACAAGAGCCTTAGCTGAATTATATGGTAGTGCCTTGCCAAGACCAAATGGTAGTAACGGGAAAGGTGGTATTAGATTATCGTTTTCAAAAAATCCTTTGGGAGTTAGAGGTCCTGGTAATCCAAGAAGAACTTCAACCAATAATATTTCCACATCTACCGGTAACGTTAATGGTAGTGCTAATGGTGTTGGGAATTACGGTTATCTGAATTATCATCAAAAATAGTGTTTCTACTATTTGTTTTATTCTTTTTTAACTCTTTATTCTTTTTATTCTTATTCTTTATATTCTTTTTGTTCCTTTTATTTAATCTTTTTTCTTTTTTGTTAAAAAACTTTTCTTTATGTTGTCTTTATAATACTTCATTCTAACTGATATTTGTTCTTTATTATTATTATTACTATTATTATTATTATTACTATTCTTATTATTATTATAACTTTTTTTTGATTCTTTCTCTCTCATAATATCTTCTAATTTTCATCTTTTTTAATAATGCTTGTTAATGCTGTTTACTTTGTCATCAATTTCTCATTTGTTTATATTTTTTTATTCATAGCTTCTCTATTTACTCTACTACTTATATTCTGATTAGTTTCCTGAACTCTTTAAATGTATTATTCTATATCCATTTTCTATTTTTTTTCTAACTTTATATATACTTATAATTTTTATCTTCATTATTGTCATTATATTGTTTTTTTAAAAGAAATTTAGTTGCGAATAAAATGTTTCTCCATTTTTTTTTCTGTTTGAAGCGTGTGTGTATTTGGAATATCAACAATCTGAAGCATCTTATCAATTCGATAACAAAAATGTCACTTAACACGATCAAAGATTCAGAGCTCATGACAATTGAGAAGCTCGGTTCCAAATTAAATTCAATTCAATTGAATGAGACTAGGCCAGATTTTTTACCACATTTCGAAATAAAATCAAGTGGCGTGGAAAACAGTTTCAAGGCCCACTTGAGAGTATTGAACGAGTTTAGGAAGAATTGAACTCAGGTCAAGGGTTTGATTAGAGAAATAAGTACTACAATATATTATAAACATATAGTAATTTTGAAATTAAAGTTTATTCATTATATCATAAGAAATGGTTAACGTTTTTTGTTAGGTAGTAACTCAAGAAAATCCCTTGAATTGGCATAAACTTGAGTTAACCAATTGGAATTCAATAAAGTAAGGGTATCTAATCTCTTATCAGCCGTTGGATGTAAAAGACTAAAAATGAAAAATCTTGATTCGTGATGTAACTTTTGAAATATTGATAATGCTGGATTATATTGCATGTTGAAACTCTTATCATCTAATTGATTGATAAGATTAGACAATAGATTTTCATCACTGGGGTAATTTTTAGCATATTTTTCATAATTCTTACTTGATACTTCATTCGTTAAATCTGCATCATTCCAAGGAACTCTCATTAAGAAAATTTGGAAATAAAAAATTCCTAATGACCAACAATCCAAAGCTTTGAAGTCAATCTTTTCAGTATATTTTGATAAATTATCCATATCAATCAATTTTTCATATTCGAATAATTCGGGTGCTTTGAAACTAGTTGTACCACAGCAAATGTCATTTAATTTTATCTGTTCATTAATCTTATTCAAATCAAGACTATAGCCAAAATCACTTATCTTGATTGTTCCATCATCATCGATTAAACAATTTTCTGGTTTTAAATCTCTGTGAACAATATTTCGTTCATGCAAGAAATTTAAACCTTTAACAATTTGTTTAAAGACTGCATCTTTCAAATTCGAATTGATTTCAATTTTGTTTTTTCTCAATTGTGATAAATAATCTAATAAGTCACCTCTTGAATAATATGGTAATATTAAGGAAACTTCATTGGCTTCTTCATTAACAGCAAGATCCAAGACTTTAATGATTTGTTTACAGCTTAGACATTGTTTAACATTGTTATATTCTTTGAAAACAAGTTCATTATAGTCATTTGAATTGTTTGGCTGTTTCTTAATAGTTTTAATTACCAAAATATCTCTTTGGTTTCGATTGGTACCTTTGAAAACAATTCCATTAGCACCTTCATATATTGGTTTACTATTAACCTTAGTATAATCAATACCAATTACATGTTCTATACTCGCAATATTACCATTAAAACTTGGTGGTTGTATCAATGATTTATTTGAAATTGCCGAATCAGCAGTGAAAGATCTTGAAGTTAATTGGGTTGGAGTTCTCGAAGTCATTGATGTCGATACATCAATAGCATCATCATCAAGTAACATGGACAGTTGCGATTTTTGATAATTATTATGGGGACTTGAAGATGGGCCATGGTTATAATCATCTAATAACATCGACAGGGTAGATCGACGATTCAGATGAGGGTTTGGAGTGAAAGATGATGCCATGGTAGTGGAAGTTCTTGCATTTGTATCTGCGGTATGATTTGGTCTTGGTGGTGATGATTTCTCTATCGAAGGAGTATTATTATCATTTGATTTATTGAGAATGACTTTATTCTTGGATGGTTCCGGTATTAACGGTTTCTTATTGTCATTCACTATTTTATCAGCCTTATCATCACTCAGCGATCGCCTAAGTTGGCTTAATTTCGTTGGTATTGATAATATACTTTTGAACATTGTGTATGATTGAATTCATAAGTATTGGAAGAGAATCTCATAGGTTCCTCTTAAGTATAAATGGATCAAAATAAAAAAAGAACAAAAATGAAGTCAATACTTCCCGTTGTCAACCTCAAACTAGTGGAATGGACCTGACAATAAGGTTTAGTGAAACTTTGACAGCTAACGAGGATTGTCGTTTGTTAAAATTTTGAAAAAATGATTCACTTATTCATAGGAATTGATTCCATAAAACAAAAAGAACAAAAACAAAAAGAACAAAAAAGAACAAAAAAACAGAGACAACCTTAATTTCCGGGTCAATAAAACACCAAGTCGATAAGCCTTAGTTGCGTTGCCAACTACTAATCTGCTGATATGCTGTAATGGGATAACAATAAGGAATTATCCTGGATCAAATTATAAAAAATTGTTCAAATGAATAAAGAGACCAAAATAATACCTATTGATTAACTAAGATAGGTCTTTGTATTATTCTTCTTTGGTTCTCGTTTTGTCTTTTAAGGCAGCACGAAGCAGAAACAGTCAATTGTTTTTCCCTTCTGCTAAAAAAAGGGCAAAAAAACCTCCAACGAGCATCACCCCAACATCCGTACATTCCTTTAATGTCGTATGAAACAAATGTCGTGGTATTTCAGTCAAAATGTCGTCCTGCTTTGTTGCTGTGAGCAGATTTTGTTGCTCATCGAATTTCGCAGTCAGGGTTTTTTATTTTTTATGGTTTTTTTTTTCTTTTTTGCGGTTAGGACGGTCACAGGTTATTGGAATTAATTTCAGGGTGGGTGGGTTAGAGAAAATACTATCGCTAAGACTAGTTATAATTTGCTATGATCTAGTGGAAAAGTCTCTATCTTCATGTATTTGATGAGAGGTCAAGTAAAATTCGAATGACTACGATTTCTGAAATTTCACAAATGAAGTGAAAGGTTTTCTAGTTTTTGCATCTTTTGGAAAATCGCCGTTTTGGTAACAATTTATATTACAATTTATCTGTTTTGTCTGGTTGGTTTAGTTATCCTGTGAAAGGGTTAAATTATGAAAGGTTCATCTGCATTGATAAAACCAGTTATGTTTATGCATTAAAGAAGTTGAAATGAAATTACCCTTTTGAATGAGGTTAGGGTCACTATATCGCAGCCTAGAACAATTATAACTTGCATCGTAAATATTCTTATTCTTTCTGCTAAAAGAAAAATAATAACTCCCAAAGAGACAAACAAAGCTAACAAAACAAAAAAAAAAAATAAAATAAGAAGAAAAGTGACATTGCTCCTACTGCCGATAGCATCACTTTTTTTTTTTGATGATGTATTCAATTTTACTCCTTGAAAAATACATATAAAAGAAGTATTCTTCAATTTCAGAATTGTTCAAGTTTGAAACAAAAATTTTGTATCGAACATTATCTCAATTGAGTCAATTGATTCTCCATTGATTATGCTTAGACGTTTCTTAACTTTTATACCAGTAATTTTATTACTTGGTTCCTCTCTTTTATTATTTTTGCTTTCTTTAGCAGGTACTAAGAATTCTGGAGTTCTTAGTGAATATTATTGGTCAGAAACTAATACTTCAGGAATATCTGGTTCGAAATTTGATACAACAAGATGGACTCCTTATGGTATTTGTGATGTGAAAAATGGTCGCAATTCTAATTGTGTAAAACATTCACCCGCTTATCCATATTCTCCGAAAGATAATTTTGATTCTACTTCTGGTTTACCAAAAACTTTTACTAAAAGTAGAAATACATATTACTACTTATCCCGTTTTGCCTATGCTTTATTCTTGGTTGGCTTAGTATTTTCTCTCTTGTCACTTGCTCCAATTATTGCATCCTGTTGTGGTATTGGGTTTTTGACCGGTATGGCAAGTTTTGTTGTCGTTGGTTTGGCCCTTTTATTTACTTTGACTGCTACCTGTCTTATTACTGCTGCTCATGTTAAAGGTAGAAATGCATTTAATAGTGCCGGACATCACTCTTCTTTGGGTGTTAAAATGTTTGCAATTGCTTGGGCGGCATCTGCTTGTCTCTTGCTTGTTTTTGCCTGGACGGTTATGATGACTGTTTTGGGTGTCAAACGTAAATTTTCCAAAAATGAAAAGAGTGATTCCGAAGCTGAACACAAGTCTGAAACTTCCTCATCGTCATATCATTACAACGGAACTGTTGCTCAAAATCCATATGAGAGGGAAACTAGTTATAATGATAATGAAGGTTACGTTGCCGATGGTAATGCCAATTCAAGCTATCAAAAAGAAGAACAGTCACAACCTAGATTCAAATTTTTTAATTTCAAAAAATCGAATCCACCTGATAGTGAATATGCGTAATCTAATGATACCCACATTTTAATTTCTCTTTCAGTGTTCAATTCTTTTAATGTCTTTATACTCAATTCTTAATCTTTTTTGATTTTACAAATAAATGCTACATTTTAGATAAATTAATCGTAAATTGGAAACTAAAGAAATATAATCATATAAATAATTAAGCTTAATAATTTTAATCCCAGAGGTACTTAATAACTCTCCACCCTTTGAGTTCTGGAAATGGTGGTTCAGGTCTATCTTCAACATCTTGGAACAACAGTTTTAAGTCAACTTGATGAGCCTTCTTAATCTTGGTTCTCTTAAGGATTTTCCAGAATGCATAGAGAACCATTGCAAGTGGGATAACAAAATAAGCAGTGAAAAGTTCAGAAAATTCAAAATTATGTTTAATAAAACATGGGAAACCTCCAGTTAATAAAAATAATACTGAGAAAAATAAAGATATCCATGAGCAATATTGTCCACCTTTAAATTTATAAGGTAATTGATCTCTTGAATAGCCTTGAGCTTTCATGGCTCTAGTCATCATAATATGATTGAAAGAAATAAGACACCAACTAATCAAGATATTACTAGAGGTAATATTTTGGAACCAAGAGAAAACAGTTGATGAACCAGAAGAAACGGACATGTATGCCAAAGAAAGAAATACACAGGCAAGAGTAACACCAACATAAGGAATACCATGTCTATTAGTTTTTAAGAATATTTTTGGTGCTTGATTCTTACCAGCCAAAGCAAAAAGAGTACGACTTACTTTTAAAAGTTGCAAATTTGCTGCTGAGAATGCTGAACTTAAAACAATGGCATTAATAATATGAGGTAATACTTTAATACCAGCTCTTTGAATTGAAACAACAAATGGTGAACTAGTAGCATTACCAGAACTTGTTGCAATTTCTGGATCTCTTGGATTAGCAATTAAAGTAACGATTAAGACAGCAGAAAGATATAAACTTAAAACACGAACAAAGACTCTTTTACCAGTTCTAAAAATGGTACGTCTTGGATATTCGGTTTCCCCACATAATAAACAAATACCTTGAACACCACCATAAGCGTAAACAACTGAACTTAAGGCTTTCCAAAATGCTGCAAATTTACCCAAATTTCCGGTCGTGTATTTTGGAATAAAAGGGGAAACTTTCCAATAATGGAAACCTAATCTTGGAGTTTCAGCTCCACCCAAATCAATAACCAAACCAACAATAACTAAAAGTGTAACTAAAAACATCTTCAAAGATCCAGCTACAAATTCGAATTCACCATAAAATTTAATATTCCAACAATTAATAAAGGCAATCAACACCCCAAATACAGTAATATACACTGCTGGAGATGTAGTTTTATCCCAATATTGTATAATAACCGGTATAGCAGCAGTTTCATTGGGTATTATATTTGACCATATATCAAGATAACCCATGGTGAAGGATAAAGCTTCATCGAAAAAGTGATTGGCATGAATGACATAACCAGAGGTAGTTGGAAAGAGACAGGTTGTTTCAATACAAGCAAGTTGATTTGGTAATAAACAACACACCCCCACAACTATATAACAAAGAAACATTGAAACACTACCAGCACTAAGAGTAGAACCACTTGATAAAAATAAACCAGTACCAAAAACAGTGGAAATAACCTTTTCATTACAAAGTTAGTAAGTTGCCAACATAAATTAAATTAAAAAAGTTTACATACAATAGTATTAAGATGTCTGGAAGATAATTTAGATGCCAATTTATTATCTTCACCAAATAGTTTATTTGCACCATCTTCGCCAGATACTTGTTGATCTGAATATTCACCCAACGATTCGAGGTCTTGGGTAACGGCAACCAGTACCGGAACCTTTTCCTTTTCGTGTAAACGATCTTGAGAATTAATTGAAGACATCTCTGATCCTACTAATGAACTTTTGAATAATCTGCAAAAATACTGGTAGGAAATTCAATTCCCTTTCTATTATTTATACATTTCCTTTATCTCGAGGAATTCAATACTCAGATAACACGATTAGACTTTATGCACAAATTGCGACAATAAAAACTGCGAAATATGAGGGAGCCATACTGCATACAGTCCCAGCTTAATAGTAAAGAGAAAAAAAAAGATAAAGATAAGGGCATATTTGATTAGATTTATGGCTATCTAAGACGGAAATGAGATACTAACTTAGAAGAGATATATCTATTGTTCATTTAGACAATAATAAAATAATAGTTCATAGCAGGAGTGGCACTGAAAGTGATCGGGGAAAATTAGTCGTTTCCTCCTAAAATTTGACATATCCAAGCTTTTTTTGAGGTTTCGGCATTTCAAAATGACAGCATTTGAGGAAAAATATCACCTGAAGTCTTATCAAATATTAATTTCCAGAGGGGCAGTTCAATTATGGAAGCCACATTAATTAGTTTTAAAAAGGTAAACTGCAGGTTTATTGATGTAGCATATGCTGATGCATACTTTGGCGAAAACTTGGAAGAACGATTCAACTTTATTTTCTTTCAATGTCAGCATGTTGTAAATTAGTCTATCTTTTGAAATAAGCGGAATAGATATCGTTATAATTTGTTATGAATTACGGAAGGTGAAGCCTTGCAAGCAAAGCTCCTGCGAGAAAGACTAGTGTCCATGTCGGAAGCTTTGATGCTTTTGTTGTTCTTATGAGTTGAACGTCAGGAGGTTGTATTATAATGTAAGAGATAAACAGCAGCCGTTATTGTAAATCAACTTTTTCATTCAATTTGGTCCGAGGAGAAATGTAAGTGAATAATGTTGAAGGAATTCGACTTGAATGTTTCTAGAAACTAAAGTTAGTTTCCACACATTTCGAAGCATTCACACTTCAAAGGGTAGCATTCTACGGTGGCTTTATTGTGGGTTATTGATGGGGAAATATAATGCCTTTCGCTTTACGAGGTTTTCCTGTAGATTCTATTAGTTTTTGTGTGGTGGCATTTCAATTTGAGTATTTAAATTCAAAAAAACAGAAAATGCCGTTAAAATATTACTGTTCTTCCATATCAATAATACTGTTCTTCCATATCAATAATACCATTAGAATTGAGTACCCTGAATTCTTCAAAGTAAATGGAAATTGTTGAAAATATGTAGTATGAAGATAGAGATTAAAAGTAAAATGCTGGAATAATCTTCTCTTGATGCGCTAATATGGATGAACCCTCTTAAGAATTTTCAAACTTCAAGAATTATAGAGTTATAAAAAGCTTTGTCCCTATTCAGTCACCACTCAAGCAAAATAGGAATCTTGATCCTCGAAGATAGATTAAGTAGATCGATCTTGTCTATTGTTAAAGAACTAAATTCTACCATATATTTGTAAGGAATTACTGTTTTGAGCCCTTAATGGATCACTTTAAAACGAAAACCTTCTTTTTTTACCCTCGTATACCTTACCAAAAATTCTATTTTTCACTGGTAAACATCCCCCCCCCCTAAACAGCAAGACCATTTCCACGTGTAACTCTGGAGTAACTTCCTCCTTTTAAGGCTCCATTGAGCTTCTCTGCTTTGGATCTATCTCTTTTTGTTCCTTTTTTTTTTTTTTTGTTTTGTGTGGACAGGATTGCAAAATTACCAAACTTGGATGCGAATTGGACACTTTGCTGCAAAATCTGAAAACACTTTTCACTAGAATTCGTTTTTACAAGAGCTGGAGTACCACTTTTAACAAAGAGTTTATAGCACTTACTTTGTTTCTGGCATTTCACTGTGCGTGTGTAGTTCTATATTATTATGCAACCACTTCATTGTAGGTTTACCTTGATGAAAAAGTGTTAAAAAAGTGTTATACAACTATTTTGATATCAGAATGTTACACACTTGACTCAATGTTTGTTGGGATTATTATTTCTAGTCCTATATTAAGATAACTTCTAATCGAAATATAAATATCATAATTCTTCCTTGAAAATTTAGAGTTACTTTTGTTAAATCAATTCTATTAACCCATTCAAATCAATTATTAACTTCTTACTCTCAAAATGAAATTTACTTCTGCTATTTTAACCTCAGTTTTTGTTTCCATGGTTGCTGCCATTCCAATCAATTCTACTCTCTCTGATGGTCTTATTGCCTTCCTTGCTAATGATGATTCAGAATTTTCCTCTGTCTCAAAAAGAGATGCTAATGCTGAAGCTAGATACTTAGGTTACTACTTATTTGAACCTAACACCAAAAGAGATGCTGGTGCAGATGAAGTTGCCAAAAGAGATGCTAATGCTGACGCCAGATATTTAGGTTACTACTTATTTGAGCCAAACACCAAAAGAGATGCTGGTGCAGATGATGTTGCTAAAAGAGATGCCGATGCCGATGCTAGATACATAGGCTACTACTTATTTGAGCCTAACACCAAAAGAGACGCTGGAGCTGATGAAGTCGCTAAAAGAGATGCTAATGCTGATGCCAGATATTTAGGTTACTACTTATTTGAACCAAATACTAAAAGAGATGCTGGCGCAGATGATGTCGCAAAGAGAGATGCAAATGCTGAAGCAAGATACTTGGGCTACTACTTGTTTGAACCAAACACCAAGAGAGACGTTGGAGCTGATGAAGTTGCCAAAAGAGATGCTAATGCTGATGCTGATGCTGATGCTGATGCCGACGCCAGATACTTAGGTTACTACTTATTTGAACCAAACACCAAGAGAGATGCTGAAGCTGAAGCTTAAGATTTTTTCACTGATAATTCAAATTCTCTCTGATTCTACCTCTACTGCTTTAATTATATCAAATTTGAACAACTTTGACTTTCTTCTAATCTTTTTAATCTTTATTCGCTTTTTTTTCCATACTGGGGAGTTGATCTTTCCGTATGCCATTTTTTCACTCGATTCCTTATCTTCAAATCTGTTTTCACTATTAGTCTAAAAAAAAAAATCAAAAAAAAAACCACTAATCATTTAAATTTCAAAAAAAAAAAAGTATCTATAGCAGTTTATAATTGAGGTCAATATATGTTTTGTTAGTTCATCCTGTCATTTTATGCGAGAGAAACTCGGACCATAAAAAAAGAAAGAAAAAAAAAAAAATACCCGCAGTTTCCAATTGATGTGACGCGGCCAAATGAACCATATCAAATGATAACTTGTAACTACTTCAAAGAGAAGGCAGACACTATCACTCAAAGTTAAACGATGGCAGTTGACCATATGAAGTCAAACTTAAGTGGGTTTGGCTCATCAATTAAGCACCACACCGATTCAGCTTTTAAAGCGACTGGATCAACATTAAAACATACTGGATCAACTTTGAAGTCTGGTGGAAATGCAGTAAAGAAGGAACTTGATCAGAGGATTCACTTCAAGAATGACGAAGATCTTATAGAGCACTACCGACAGGATATAAAACGAACATTCAAAGCGTTGAAATATATTAAATCTCAATCCCAACATATTGCTAAGAACCATTGGCCCCGTGTTTTCAAAAGTAATATAACGCTAACAAATCAATTTCTTGAATTGATTGGTGAGGATTCATTACAATTTGAAGGAATTGAAGATTATTATCATGAGTTTGATCTTTTGCAGACTGAAACCGAAGTTCCAATTGTTCATCCAAAAGAACGTCAAATTACCGTAGCTAGTGTTCATCATGAATTAACAAATTATCTTCAGTCTTTGAAATATTTGGAAATGAATATACTGAATGAATCAACTTATCACGCTTCATCAATTGGCTTAAGAATAGATCAAATGAATAAATATTTACGTGATATTTTGAAACTTATCAAAAAGAGGAATGAGAAAAAAGCCCATTATGATAAAATTCATAAACGAATTAATAAATTGATGAAGAAATCGTCACCATTGACTGAAAAAGAACATCAGGAAATGAATACCTTAGATAAAGAGTTGAAGGTAGCATCAAGAACTTTTACTGCTTTGGATAATAAATTGAAAGCTATCCTACCCCATGCTTTATCATTGTTGGAAGAATTTATAGAAAACCTTAGCAAGATAATTGTTATGAAACAGCTAGATATTTTCAAGGAAATTGATTCCAGCCTCAGATATTTCTCAATTTTCCACGGGTTCACCAACTTGAAGTATAAGAATCATAAAGAAGATTTGATCCTGACATACGATGCAATCATTAATCAATGGGAAACAGTAATGACCCCTACTAGAATTCAATTGGAGTCTTTTATTACTATTATCAAGGACAAAAACCCAGATCTTATGGATGAAGAAATTAGTGATGAGAAAAAGGATCTGAAATCAGAGAAGTTGTTGACCAAAATGAATTCAAAATGGAATAATAAAACTCACAAGCTTAAACCAAAAGATAGTGTAAATGGTATATTTGCTGACTATCTTGCCGCTGATCCTTTGGATAGTTTCTTGAAGTATCAGAATCCTAATTATAATCAATCTGAAACTTATCACCCAAGAAAGATCTTACTGATTGATGAAGTAAGAGTTCCAACGCCGAATTCACCAAAACCACCACCTTTACCACCCAGATCAAACACTGCTTACAATTCCAAGGCTCTACCACTGATTCCAGCAAGTCAGGTGACTAATCCGCTTCCACCTCTTCCTCCTAGAAAGCAAGATAGCTCCTTGCCACCAACACCAAAGCCTTCGCTTGTCAAACATGACTCAGTTGAGTCCTTCGAATCAATAAAGTCCGATGACCTGGGGTCTTCAGTACTCTCTGACGATTCAACCACTGTATCAACGATTGGTAGTACAGTTTTACTCGAAAACTCTTCGCCCGAAGCTGTTAATAGAAATATTACCAAGGTATATAATAGTGCTAAGAATGAAATTAAAGAGGCTCCAATAACAAGTACTGATCCAATATTTGACCATATAACGCCAAAACAAACAGACTTTTTTGAAAAGACATCTTCTATAACATACCGATTAGGACATGTGAATTCATTTTTCGATAAACTTCTTAGTATATCTAATTCCGCTTCAGTGCAACGTCGTGTTTTGGAAGCCAAGTACAATTTTAAAGGAGTTGAACCTGGTGATATGTCTTTCAAAAAAGGTGAGATGGTTGAAGTCTTATTTGACTTTCAAATGGTTGATACCTTATACAGTCGTGATAATAAGAACTGGTTGATAGGATATATTCCAACTAAGGATTCTCCTAGGGTTGGTTTCGTTCCTAATAATTATTTTTGATATTTTGTGTATATTCTTATCTACGTATTATGTATTATTTTTAATAAAGTTAATCAATTTCACCATCTTCAATAAGGGAGAATAATGATCCTAACACTTTTTCTGAATCAACTCTTACACCATTATGGAAAAACTCACTAGTGATGTATTGCTTCAAGTTTCCATTATTCTTGAATACTTCGTCTTTCACTTTCATAGTAACTCCAAAATCAACATACTGGTCATAAACATAAGTGGCAGAAACGATCGGCAACTTGGACCATGTAAGACTTGACAAAACCGAAGTATCATATAATTCTGACCAATCTTCATATGCGTGTAAAGCATAAGCTAATTTTTTGAATTTTCTCAAAACTGTGTAATCATCAAACATCGACTTGTAAACCATTTCACCAGTGAAAAAGATGGGTTTATCAGATTTTGCCAATTCTTCAGAATAAACAAATTGTTCATTAGGTGGTGAGTATCTTAACCTTTCGGCACTCCAACTCGTGGATTTAGTAGAAGCTTTATTGTTACCATCACAATAGATAGCCTCTTGAAATAATGCGTAAAGAATATTTGTATCAAAAGAGTACTGGCCCTGAATAGTTACCAATGTACTATAAGCGGGTTTCCCAAAAAGTTCCAAATCGAAATCAAGTTTAAGTACTATTTGATGTAAATCATCCGTTCCACCTTGGCCACCAAACAGGAGACCCAATTGTTGAAACCTTTCTACGGAGAGGGTACCCCCATCAGGCAAGGTAACTTCGTTTCTTGATAGATGATTTAAAATATTCTTCACTTTTGCAATATCTTGTGGGTATTTGTCGTAGTAATGAATATTACGTTCTTTAGTACGTTCGTAGGTTGCGGCGTAAACGTCGTCGGCCACTCTGTTGATAGGTGGAACACCTCCAGTTACAGCAACTTCTCTCAAAGATTCTGGATATTTAGATAAGTAAGTAAACGAACAAAATCCACCAAAAGACTGTCCGAGGAGGGAAATTTTGCCTTTTTCACCTATCAATATTTTCCTAATTGATTCTAAATCTTCAACTATTGAGTCAGCTCGAAAATTTAGAATATACTTCAATTGTCTTTGGGTGTATTGATCAGCAGACTCACTTTCTTCCTGGGAGACTAAAGAATCAAAAGTATTTGCATCCAAAGGAGTGCTATATCCTGTACCTCTTTGATCTAAGTAAAGAATCTGGTAACCTTTATCAAGAAGAACCTGAGTATAACTGGACTTCGATAATGGAGCACCACATGGAAATCCTGGCCCTCCTTGAACATAGCAAATTACACGAGGCTCCGATGGCAAGAGAACCTCCTTAGCTAACTTTTCCTTATCTGCATGGAGCTCTTTCTGATAAGTTTGGGTTAGGTTAGCTACGACTGTAACTTCCCTTGAATCACCGGCACTAAAATAGTCAAGAGGTAATTTGAAACGAAGCCTTTGATTAAGAATATCTTTAATTCTAAATGTATCGAGTATTTCATACGCTGAGTTAGTCATTGTCAATGAAAATAATCCTTAGAACCTCAAACTTTATGGAGTAATTGCTTACTTAAGTTCAAATTAACGCGGGTTCTTACCTGGAGGAAAAAAAAAAAAACATAATAAATAATAAATAAAGTGCACTTTGAAAAACGCGTATTGATTTAATGATTTAGTTGAAGTAATACATCACTTTTGAATCAAGTAGACTTCCATTCAATCATAGCTCTTTCATAGTCACCACTAGCGTTCATGACAGAATCGGTATCAAGGCTTGCTTTTAAGAAGCCCATAGTTCCCACTGTTCAAAAGGGGATTTCAACGAAAGAATTAATAAATAGACTCCAAACGTTGAGTGATGAACTTTCTGCTGTCAATCAAGATAATGTTGATATCAAGTCGTACAAGAAAGTTGCAGCAGACTTGGTTAATAAGAAGTTATTGAAGAATTCCAATATTGGGATTCAAGCTTACGTGTGCTGTTGTTTGTCTGATATTTTGAGGATATTTGCACCTGATGCTCCATACACGGCTGGTGAATTGACTAGCATCTTTGAAACATTCTTTCTGCAACTAAAGCTTTTGGCAGATAAAGAGAATCCTTACTTCCTCCAGCAAAACTATTTATTGAAAAGATTAGCCGAAGTCAAATCTATTATACTAATTACTGATTTACCAGATTCAGAAACTTTGATTAGACAGCTTTTCCAAATGTTTTATGAGCTTTCGTCAAAAGACTTCCCTTCCAGACTAGAGCCTCTAGTTTCTGATATACTTGCGGAAGTTATAGGTGAGTGTGAATCCATCCCTGCTGATGTCTTGAAATTGATATTAAGTACATTTTTAACAAATTCAGCTAATTTTTACTCCATTACCGCCACATCTAATTCAAACATCTCAAATCCTGGCTTTGCTTTTTCATTGCATATTTGTGAAGCTAATGTCCACAAGATGTCCCGTCAAGTAACCCAATATTTTTCAGAAATGTTAAATGAAACTATCAATCCCGAGCTGAACCAATCTGACGCGTCTATTACCAACGAAAAAGCATTTAAGACTTTAGAAAAGATTCATAAATTATCTATTCAAATATGGAGATCAGTTCCAGAACTTCTTGGGTCTGTAATGGGGTTGATTAATGATGAATTGAACACTGATAACGAGAAAGTCCGTATATTGGCTACTACTACTATTGGAAGTATGATAGCCTCCTCTTCCGATGTTGATAACACTGCTGGATTCACCATTTCACATAAGTCCACCTGGATCAACTGGCTAAATAAGGCTATTGATGTCTCGCCCTTCGTGAGATCCAAATGGGTAGAACTGTTACCAGAAATCATTAATGTTAGTACTTCTTCAACCTCAGAAGTTACCACAGAGTTGAGAAATGGGCTAACAAAATGTTTGGTTGACGCAAATGACAAAGTCAGATTCACTGCATGTAGAAGTGTGGAGAAATTGGAATTTGAAACTTTTACTAGTGTCATTTGCAGTAAAGTAATTATGAATACTTTTTTCAATTTAATTCGTGAAAAGAATGCTGATATAAGAAAAAGAGCAATTAGGATTTTGAGTGATATTTACGATAAGTATTATAATGCGGCGTCTAGTAATGTGGTCATCAACTTTGGGGAACATCAAGAAGAAGAAGTATCTGAATTAGAAAGTATGATCTCGGAAGGTATTCCAAATCACATTCTTGCTTTGAACTATATTAATGATAAAGATATCACTACAATTGTTGATATTATTCTTTTCGAGAAGCTTTTACCCTTTGAAGTTAATACTATCAAGAGGGTTGATAGACTAGCACATTTTTACAGCAGTCTTAACGACAAGAGCAAAGCTTCTTTCACTGCTATTTGCAAAAGACAACAAAAACAGGCAGAAGCCTTACAACACTTTGTTTCTCTAGGTGAGGAGTATGCTAGGCTCACCTCTACAAATGATAGCATCACAAACAAAGAGAATATCAACGAGCAAAGAAAGTCCTCAGATGATGATGATGCTCCATCTCTTGAAGTTAGAAAGTCAACCATATTTAACAAGTTGGAGAAAATCATAAAGTGGATATCAGTTAGCTATCCAGTTGGATTGAATACGAACTCTTGTCTTGATAGATTTGTCCACTTGAAGAACTATAGGTTGTTCAACTTGGTCAAGTTCTGTATTTCACCCGAATCTGATTATAAAACTATCAAAAATTCTATTAAAGAAATGCTTACCAAGCTTAATGATCCAAAAAATATCAAATCCGATGATATTAGGATTAGTGTTACTACTGCCGACATGGTCTCAAATTTCAAAATATTATTATACAGAGCTTCGACTATTATATACAACAAGGCAAATGTCGCCGAATTGATCAACTACTCCAAAGATTACAAGCATCAATGGTCTTCAGTATCTAACGAACTTCTTGAAAATATCTCTTCGATTGTTCCAGACGTATTTAAGTTTCATATAAAAAGTTTAACCGACCTTATAATTACAGGTAATCAAGGGTCTGACGTTAATGCAGGTTTTAATCCAAGAGCTAACAATCTTAGAACAATATATCATTTCATCAAAAAGTTCCCGGATTGCTTTCCCAAAGAAACTGACTTTATTGAAACTTTGAAGTCTATTGCAACAACTGGTACGCCAAGGGAGGCTAGATACTCGATAAAACTTTTGGGCTTAAGTCAAAGAAAAGAATTCTACGCTTCTGAAGTCGCAAATTCGATCTTACCATTGGACATGAACAATGAGAATTTTTGCACCCATTTGTCATGTATTGCTGAAATATACTTGGTTGATCCTTTTGCCGTGGAGACTTTCACTGATGATATCAATACTTTACTCATTAGTCGCATCTTAAGGAGTAATAGAATTGATAAAGAGCAGGAAGCGGATTTAGCAGACGAAGCTTGGATAGATGATATCAATCTAGATCAAGATTATCGAAAACATTCGGTTTTGAATGAAAAATTATTAACCATCCGGATTTTTGTTAATAGAATTCGAGCT
This sequence comes from Hyphopichia khmerensis, assembly GCA_030569195.1. Classification (NCBI taxonomy): domain Eukaryota; kingdom Fungi; phylum Ascomycota; class Pichiomycetes; order Serinales; family Debaryomycetaceae; genus Hyphopichia; species Hyphopichia khmerensis. Next base: position 20,403 of record JAJMKE010000099.1, read on the forward strand.
CTTGCTAATGGTTCTGAACTCTCTCACTCATATCAAACTGAAAGTTCTTTGAAAGAATCTATAGCAAAACCCTTGAAACTATTGACAGTTATTATTGCTAGTAGCGGGGAATTGATTAAACAGGATTCAGATTCAGCAAAAACTCCCGAATCTATCAAGCAAAAATTGAGATTGTTTGCGGGTTATAGTATACTAAAATTGGCTAAATATCCTCGCTTTCAACCATTTATCACCCATGATGTAATAAATAGGTTATCAGGATTGCTTCATGATGAAAATGAAAATATCAGAACTAATTTTATCAAAAAATTGGAGACCAACTTATGGAATGCTGAGCTTAGTGAAAATTTCTTACACTTAGTATTTTTGATGGCCCTTGAGCCTACATCTTCTTTGAAAAATCAAGTCAATACCTGGATATTGTCAAGTCATAAGAGATGTATTGAACAAAAAGATATTAAGTTTGAAAGAGTTTTGGTAAGACTTATTCATTGTATTGCTCACAATGACACGTTTAAGAGGTTTATGAATGACGAAACAGAAAGTATAAACAAACGTCAAATCAAAGCATATTCCTTTGCTTTAGAAATGATAATTTTTTACTTGAGCACCATAGCAAAGCAAGACAATATATCTTTGTTATATTACTTTGCTAGTAGAGTCAAGCAATATAGGGATGCTACTATTGATCAATCTTTATATAAAGAAGAGACCTTTTCTGAGGATGTTTTGAATACATATCGTGTTGCTGAATTGACTCAATTGTCTATACAAGTTTTAAATGAATCTAAACGCTGGAGTATGCAAACATGGCCCGGTAAAATTAAATTGCACGCTGACTTGTATTCGCCAATGGAAAGTTATGATGAAGCTCAAAAAATAATTTCGACGGTTTATCTTAATGATGAGACGCAAGCTGAGCTAAGGTTTATTATTAAAAAAAGGTTGAATCACAGTTCGAAGAGAAAGCTGGCAACTTCCAGTGAAACCTCAAAGGCCAAAAGGGCTAGGGTCAACTCTGAGAAATCAGCGTCCAAGCGTACCACTTTCAAAACCAAGCCTAAACAATCTAATCAGTCGAAACCAAAAAGTGTCAAGAAGGAAAGAACTGAAATGGCTCCTTCACGAAAAAGTGCTAGATCTACTACAAAAGTTAGTTATGCAGAAGAGTCTGATTCAAATAATGAGGAAGAAGTTTCGGAGGATGACTACCTGGATTAATGTATTCAACTAACCAAAGGTGTTTATGAAATGCTACGTTTGGTTTATCTCGTATTTTATTGTCAGTTCTATTTTAGTTTTTTGTTTTTCCATGGGAATATAATGTACATCAAATGTGTAATATTAAGTACTAATGCTTACAAATTTTCAAAGTGTAATTATAAATCGTAAATGCTATATTCGTTAGTGTCAAGATGATAATATATATAAATTAAATCAAATATCTCAAGGTTCCATTTCTTTTAATTGTTTTGGACGACCCGTTGCCATCCATTCTTTACCAAGAAGCTTCAATGCAGTAGCTGCTGGTAATTCTTTATCAGCCACTGATTGAGGAAAGTCAATTACCAAGGCTGAACATAGCTTCATACCTTGCTTTCCAAATGCATTTAAAAATTCAACAGCGCAAGCTTCAAACCAGTTGCAAGCTATTGAGAAATGAGGATTACCAATCAAATTCAAATTAGTATTTAATAATCTTGCCAAAAAAATCCAGCAGCATCTCATTGAAATAATATTAAGATTAAGATGATCTGCTGTTTTCGATAAGACAGCCCAGAGAGTACAAATCCCTGCTACCCTTTCCTCGTATTTTCCTTCTTGTTCCCACTTTTCATTAGATCTCTTCCATCCCATACGAGTACGACCTTCTTCTGATTCAATTGAGCAAGTATAACCAATGATGAAAGGGCATTTTTTCACTAGTCTACACGATAAGAAATATTCAAATTCGGGATAAGCAGCCAAAACCCTTTCAGTTAATCTTGCTAAAGGAAGTGCAGCATCTGGTTTAACAGTGACTTCTGCTTCTGCTTGAGAAACGATTGATTTTGCAGTAAAATTTAAAGCATTCTCATAGATAAGTTTATTATGATTTTTGGCATAACCAATATATTCTAAGACTTCCCTACTTATTTTTTCAAGTTGTGCATATGAATTAGATAATTGACCAAATTTTGGATTAAGCTTTCGTTTAACTTGACTGTAATTTTTTTTCATCTCTTTATCGTCGTTCAATTTATTAACAATTTGTTCCTTTATATCCGTAATATCCTTTTTATATTTGAGAAATTCAGTTTCAACAGTCTTGATATTGGTAAATCCTTTAGCCTTCCTTGCTTCTTCTTCTTTTATTTTGGCTTGTTCAATTGCTTCCTTTTCAGCTAATTTCTTTGCAGCTTCCAGTTTCTTACGTTCCTCTTCCTCTCTTTGTTTTTTCAATCTTTCTTGCTCTGAACGTTTTCTTTCCTCTTCTTCCTTTTTCTTACGAATTTCTTCCTCCTTACGTTTTCTCTCTAATTCCTCTTGTCTTTTTCTTTCTTCTTCCTTTCTTCTCCTTTCCTCTTCAATCTTCCTCCTACGTTCCTCTTCTTCTCTTCTTCTACGCTCCTCTATCCTTCGAATCTCTTGATCAATATCGTTGGAGTGTACTGATAATGTTCTATTGAATAAAGCATCCAAAGTATCTATATCTGATGACAATGAACTCTTTCTATAAGTATATTGAGATTCGAAATCTTTTTCATGCTGCTTTTGCCTTGATTGAAAATCTTCATAAAAACTTTCCGAGTATGTACGTAATACTTTATTGAATTCTTCAATCTCACCTCTTGATCGGCTTCCACCTTTGGATTCAACTCCTTTATCAATGTATTTCAATAATTTTTCAGTAGTAATTCTAGTTGGAACTACCTTTGGTTCCTCCTTCTGAACTGGCGAAACGGCTTTACTCAAAACTTCAGATGAGCAGTCAAGCCCGTAGTCATCGGGCAATCCTAAGATCATCTTCTAGTGGATAGCTAGTTCCTGATTATTATAATTGCACCAATCTTCACCTTGTCTTCTTAATGAAAGATGCCTATGTTTTTAAAAGAGAAAAAAGAATGGGACGTGGACGGGTAACACTTATTCTATTTTTTTTTTTTCGTTTTGTATGGAGAAATCGTAGCATTGGGTTTTTTTTTTTCTTCAATGGAAAATTTTCAAATTTTTCTCTTTTCAATTCAATCAAAGATATTAATTAAAAGAGTATAATAGAAGGAACTCTTATCTACAGAAGTAACATGTTCAGCAAGCAGTTCATACGTTGCTTTTCCAATAATGCTCCGCTTGGGAGACCTGGTTACTCTTCGGTTGAACCAGTGCATCATTTAGTCAAAATCAATAAGGCAGCATTAAAACCAAAATATCAATATCATTTGGTTCCAAAAGATGATATTGAATCAGTTGGATTCAAACCAACTGAAATATGTCAAGATAGAGTTCAAGAATACTATGAGAATGTTGTCAAGCCAAATCTTATGTTAAATTTTTATGAACATGGAGCTAAAACTATTGAAGGTAATAAGAAAAGATCCTGGGGTGTTGATTCACCATATAAATTATATCGTGGGTTAAGAAAACAAAAAGGTTTAGGACGTCAAACCAGAGATATACATCCAATCACATCTAATAATATACCGGAGATCATAGGAGTAACCATTAATGCTTATAATAAGTCAGCATTAGAAGAAGAATGGACAAATATTTCGAATAGATTACAAATTGCTCAAATTACTAATGTTAAACCAAAAGTTACTTATAATAAATCAAATGTCATACAATGGAAAGTAAGAAAGGGGAAAGTTTGTGGATGTAAAGTTGAATTAAGTGGAAGAGATATGACTCAATTTTTAAGTACTTTAACCGAATTAGTTTTACCAAGAATGAAGAATTTTGAAGGTTTAATGAATTCAACTGGTGATTCAACTGGTAATATATCATTTGGTTTAACTCCTGAAGATGTCAAATTTTTCCCAGAAATTGAAAATTTTCAAGAATTATATCCAAACTTATTTGGTTTCAACGTAACTATTAAAACTACTGCTAGAACCGACGAACAAGCTAGAACTCTTGTTAGTGCTTTTGGTTTCCCATTTACTGATAAGGTAAGAAACATCTCATCTTATTAATAGCTCATAATTCATGTATATAGATCACAATAATAAAACATTCATTATATTCTCTGTACTTAGTGTTCTGTGTGTTTTTTTTTTTTTTTTTTTTTTTTTTTTTTTTTTTTTTTTTTTGGTTTTTTAGTTTGTTGCATTTTTTGCAGTCTTGTAGATACAGAGGTAAGAAACTTATTTGGTTGCAAGATGTAAGATTAATCTAGCATAGAACCTATGAAGATTCTGAACCCAATCAGGAATAACCTTGTTATCTTTCAAATCGTTATACTCATGTGCGGATGCAAAATAAACATCAAAAGTTCCCTTATCCGTAGTTGGCTCAATATAAACTTCATGATACCCACCATTCATTAATCTCCATGGATAACCCCAGCCAGCCCATTTCTCAAAAGTGGATACAAAGCTATTTTTGGTGTTCCATTGCCACCAAAGTATAGTTGATCTATACTTACCTCTCCAACCAGATGACTTGGTAACTACTTGAGATTGCAATCTGGAATCGGGATCTGCTTTTTCTTTATTCAAAGATTTGAGAACTGGATAAGATAAGAATTGATCGTTCAACTTATCAATGGATTCGGACTTGACGATCTTCTTAAACGTATCACAGTAGGCTATATACTTATTTTCATTTGGCTTTAAATACTTCTGAATTGAAAGATTCAGGGGCAATTTATCAATTGGGATATTTGGATATATTTGACTCAATTGTTGATCAACAATAAGGTAGCCAGCAATTGGAACACCAACAAGAGTAAGTTTTCTTAATAGACCCATACTTAATTTGTTTCAATCTTGTCTTTTAAAAAAGGTTTGGTTGACTTTTAAGGAAGAATTAGTTTAATAAGGCTGACTTTATAATCTTAAACAGGTTTGGGGCCAAAACTATGCGGTAAATCGCGTACTGCAACTTTTTTTTTTTTTTTTCTTTGGTACTTTTGGCTTTTTTGTTCGTTTTACTTTGGTTTTCGAGCCTTTTTCTTTTCAATTCCGATTTAGGCCCGACTTGAAACCAACCAGGAAAAGCTATTAGGATTGTTAGTGGTGTTCGGCTGGATAATTCAGCCAATTATGGATCCAAGTGAGTCAATAGTGCATGAATACATTATACTTTATTCGACGAGAGTATTTCAAAAGGATAAAAGATGGAGTGATGGGATAATGAAATATTATGAATTCAATGATAAGTTGGAAATATATAATGAAGATCAAAATTTAATTTGTACTGATTTCTATCCGAAGAACAAGAAGAATCCCATTGAAGGAGATGCATTTGAGGAAGGAAACCAATTCAAACTTCCTAATAGACAAGTGATTATTGAGATTAATGAATACAAGCTGACTTATAAACGGGATGTTTCCAAGCATTTCAAAAATCACCCAAAAGCTGTAGAGGCTAAGGTGATACGAATACCCGAGCTGAGGGTCCATGACAGCCAAAAGAGGAAAGGAGTAACTAAAGACAAGAATTCTGGGGAGTTAATAAGTAAGGTTGATCTGGATAGAGGAGCTGAAAGCAGGCGAGTTGAATTGCTAATGCAGTATCAACCCCAGGTGAGTGGACGAGTACTTCCTCGATCTTCAAAGCATTTCCAATGGTTAACATCAAGCATGATGAGCACGTCGACTTCAATCAATAATAGTATGGAACCTAGGGCACCTTCAGTGGAAGTAAAGCAAGAAGTCAAGCAGGAACCGAGTGAGTTTCAATCGGGCAAGTCACTAACAGAGGCCGATATAATACACGATTTGTCTGATTTTGAAGAAGATGAGGAATTTTTTGAAATGTTGGATCAATTGAAAAATAATGAACGATCTGAATACAATAATGAATTAATGTAATTTAATATATTCACTATATAACTAAACTAATAAATAAAAAGCACTAATATTGCAGTATTACTCTTTTTGTTGTCTATAAACCATAATTGGTACTGAGTTTGAAGTAAAGATTTTTGCAACTGGAAATGACGAGATTAAGCCATTAAGTGCAGCTATAGCTGGACGATTTGACATACTTGCCAACATTTGTTGTGCTGGTAACTCAGTGATGGCATCTGAGCTTACAAATTTAGAAGTATCGTAAGTTGAGGTAGGCATAATTAGCAATAGGTTTTGAATTAAAAGAATTGAAAAGGAAAGAATGGGTTGTGTTTTTTGGTTTAGTTGCGAAAAATGGAGTTGCAACTCTTTTTTCATTAACAAAAAAAAAAGATATACAAAGTTTTCCCACAAATACAATTACAAACAACACAAACAAATTATTTATATTGCATTAAGCTATCGTAGTTGGAAATCATTCTTTCGAATTGTTTCTTGGAGTATTTACCTAGTAGAAAAAGCTTCACAAGGACCAAGTCACCTTTAAAGTTTTGATTCAACTTTATCATTTTCCTAAAGAAGCTCAAATTATTCAAGTTATTGATAAAGAAATCGAGTGATTTTCTAACTGAATATTTGGAATCATAATAGTATTTGTAATCTTCGTCGACTTTTAAATATTGATCCCAGTCGGTAACTTCTTGTAAGAAATTGAATCTTGTTGAATCACTATTAGGGGTAAGTAATATTGGTAAATGTAAAATCATACCAAAGGTTCTACTTACTTGTATGTAGTAGTTTGAGATTAAATCATCAGCAACGAGAGGACTTAAAGTAGTATTTGTTGTACCATCGAAGATTGCTCCAATTAGAGTATTTGGAAAGTAAATGGGGTACTTTCTCAACGCAAACGATTTTCTTCTTGATAAGACCACATTTGTCTCTTTATTTGGTAAATGATTCAATCTTATTGGTTTAGTCCATGGAATTGATGAATTTCCTAATGGTTTATCCCAGACTAATTTATCATCGAGGTAATAAAGTAAATGATATTCATTTTGGGGGAAATTATTAAGTGAAACTTGACATTCAACCTTGAACCCAGAATACGTAGACGCATTTGGTTTATTTGGTATCAATAATGAGTCACTGAACCCAATGAAAAGTAATATTACTGGAAGTATTATTAACATGATTTAAAGAGTAATGGTCAAACCATTCGCAAATCAAACCAAAAGAGAAAAAAACTCATAAAAAACTAAATTGGCGTACAAATAAGACCTCTACATGATATATTCAGCACAGGTATGTATTACTTATAATCTAGATAGTCAATTATCAAAACCAACAGTAACACCATCCATCTTCTTTGGTAATCTAACTGCCAAACCAAGAGGGAAAGCAATTGCATTTTCAACATCCCAAATACCAGCTTTAGCATAAACATCAGTTTTTAAGAATTCAATAACTTCTTGTTTAGTATCAGCAACTACATGTAATGCACTACCAGCAAATTTAGTTTTTGATTCATCAGTATAAATAGCACCTGCTGAAGTTAAAATACCTGAATTGACAGCTGCAGGAATGTTTTTAACGTGTTCTGCTCTTACTGAAGATCTATCAGTTCCTGGTTTATCATAAACGACAACTTCCCATTCAAATGCCATTTTGAATTAATTTTCAATTGATAAAGATTAAGAAGAAAGAGGATCTAATCGAAAAGCTATAGGCACTTTTTTCACTCAACAGAAAAAGGGAAAGGGTCAATTTCGAGGAGTTCAGTCACGTGAATACCTGTAAAAACCCCAATTCCGGTCGGTATACTGAAGTAAACGAAGAAAGTATAAATCCTACAAGGAAAGTACGATTAAAAGTGCATTAAGAGGTGAATAATAAATAAAGAGACAGTTGGGAAGAATAGAAGAATATGACGATAACCTTGATTAAGGCTTAATGATGGAATAAATAGTAATAAATATATCAATTTTGTAATTTTGTAATTTTTTTTGTTGTAGTTTTTTATACTTTATTTTTACTTAATGATAATGTACATTGGGGAAAGGGTCAATTCTTTATTTTAAAGGAGCAAAATAAACAGGACGTTCTCTTCTTGGACCCAACTTATCAGTTTTGATACCAGCACCAAATTCTTGGACAAAAGCAGAAGGAGAAGGAATTAAAGTAGTTGGAATACCTCCTAATTTTTCTCGATTTAATTGTCTTGAACCTATACCTCCTTTATCTTTAATGAAAGTTTTAATGAAAGAAGTTTTATAACGCCTTAAGTAATTTTCATTTCTTAAAATTTCACGATCATCACTTTGGTTATATAATGGAGTCTTAATAATTGGTTCATCTTGTTGTGATCTATAAAAAAATAATGTAATACCAGCTAATACAAATCCCCCAATTGCCTTTGGTATATTGACTTCACTTGAGGATGTTGATGCATGGTGTGAAGCTTCATGATGATTGAATCTTTTACTCATTAATTGAGTTTGTTGTTTTAAACAACTAGCTGATTGTCTGGTGAACATTTGGATCTTATGGTTATATGACTAGGAAGAGACGGACTGAATGGGTTCAAGTTTGGATACGATATAATAATAAATGCAAAGGTGTCTTCTCTAAATGAAAAAAAAAAAGTTGGGGTTGACTTCCAATGAAATAATAGTATTTTCTATTGGCTATACTATTTTGTGAGTTCCTCTGGAGTAACTTCCTCTTTTTTGTTGTATTTGAAAAAAAAAAAAACTTTTTTATTAGCCAATTAACAACGTTTGAAAAATAATGCTATGTCGTGCATAAGCTCAATCCAAAAAAGTCACGTGTTTTATGGTGCACGGATTCATTCCTTTGATGTACGGGTCTGTGTGGTGTGGTGTACAGGTGTAAATTATATTTTACACAATTACAATTAGCATACAAACCAGGTTGTCAATTAAACGGTTAATTGGATCAATAATTTGAAATTTCACAATCCCTGATCTTCGTAACAACGATTGGCAAAGTACAAAGTCCCTTGGAACTACATGAATTTTTGGAATGAATCAAAAAGAAATCGAATTCATTCGTTGGGGTCATAAACCCGAAATCACATCATTGGTAAATATATTATTACTATTATTATTATTAATATTATTGCTAATACTATTATTATCAGGTAGTAGTATTAGAATTCTTTTTCATCTTGAAGTACTATTGATAAAAAAGCTAAACAGTCAATATCAAACTTTCTATATCAATTTTCTAATAGTTAACACTAATTAAATAATCAGCCAATTTTTCAACAACAGTGGTGGCTTCACCAGCAACAACACCAGCTGGATAATGAGCAATTAAAATGGCTTGCTTGGTTTTAACGGCAACAATACCTTCAGCATCTTGTTTACCATAAATTGATCTTTCATCAGCTCTTAATAAGAAATATTTTTGACCTTGAACATGTAATCCATGAGCTTGTAAATTAGATGGATCACTATAACCTTTGGCAATTGCACTGATTTCATCTTGACCTAATTGAAAATTAGATGATTGAGCCCATAATGAATCTCCAGCACTTGAATATAATGCTGCTTTATCAATTTTTCCAGTAGCAACTAAGTTATCGGTATATGCTTGCCAGGACATTGTTTATAGGTTTATTAAAATTGGTTTGGATCGATTGCTGATTGATTAAACAACTCAATTGTATAAGAATCAGAAATTGAATGAATAATTTGAAAAAGAAAAAGAAAAAGAAGAAAAAGAGAAGAGTAAGAATTGAATAGATCGATTAATACTTTAAATCAACTTGATCACTTTTTTTGTTCGGTGGTCAAAATTTTTTTTTTTTTTTTGGCTTTTTTTTTTTTGTTTTGTTAGCGAGGGCTTAAATTAACCGAGCTTATGTAAGCACCAGTTGCACTAGTTGCAATAATGATTGCAATTACTTACTGTTATTACTATTAGTACATTAATTAATACGTATGTTTGAAGAGAAAATGAAGTTAGAATTCATTTGGCATTAGTTGAAATTCAAAAATTTTCATATTTCAATTGGTTCATTGGTGGTTTTACGTTTCTTGAGAGATGGTTGTTCCACCAATTCGATTTCTTCTGCATCTCTTATCAAAGAATCATCCTCTTCAACGTAGATTGGTTCATTATCTGTTCCTTTAAACTCTTCAATTGGTTCATCATCATGGAGGTCTTCTTTATTTTCAATTGTTGGTCTTTTTGGTCGTAATTTTAATTCAGGTAATCTTAATGGTTGATCAATTTGACAAAAATTAATATAAAGTTCTAAATTTTCTAAATTATCTTCTTCATCTTGTATTAATAATAATTCTTGATTATTAAATCCATTGATTTGAGATAATTTTTTCTCTAAATTATCTTCAAAATCATAATCATAAATTAATTTGGATGATCCTAGAATAATTGATAAATCTCCTTCATAATTATATGTTGTCTTGATTGATTCAATCAAATCTTCCAATGTTAATTCAGTTAATTTATCTTTATTAAGTTGAAGGATTCCTCTAGATGCTAATGCACAACTTGGACATTGAGGATTTGGTCCTAATAGTGATGCACTGGTAAAATATTTATTTGGTTTAATACTAATGAATGTAGTTGAAAATTTATTCAAAAGATCTAAATTTTTTTCATTAGATTCATAATATTTTAAGGAAGATAAATTAGATAATCCACTTATAATTGCATTTGTAGTTGCAATAGCAGGTATAATATTACCAGCAACTTGCTTAATATCAAATTTTGATTTAATTTCAATATTAAAGATATAACTTCTTAAGTTTGATGCTGATACAACAAAATTTAAAGTATCTTCGTCATCTTTATCAAAAGATATGAAATTTTCATCCCCTTTTAATATTCTGGATTGTAAATTAATACATGAACGATGTAATACATATAAATTTTCTAAAACTGACCAAATTTTAGTATCTTGATCCAAGATCTCTTTATCATTTTTTTGTTCATCTGCTGATAATTCTAATAAATTTGATTCATATTCTTCTTCATAATTTAATGGAATCGGTTTTATACGTGATTTCCATAAAGATTCTAACCTCAAAGATCTTTCAATATCAACTTTAAATATTTTTAATATTAATTCTTTAATAAAAATTGAGGATGATTCATTCTTGATTGATTTTCTAATTTCATTTATTTCATTCGTTTCCCTCATTATATTTTCAATTTCTTGTTTATTATCAGTTTCATTTTGTAAAGTGTTTTCATTTACAGATTCATTTGATTCAATAGCATCGAATAATTCATGAAATAAAAATTCTTTTGCCCAAGTAATACAATGAACTGGTTGTGATGGAGTTGATCGAATTGTGCAAACTGGGAAAGTTTTGGGTGTAACTTTAGCCTGACAATCAAAACATTCACTTATATAAGGAAAAATTGGTTGGATTTGTCCATCATATCCAGTAGTCCCACTCTCCATCAATGGCTTTTTCAAAAATAAACTCATCTTATTAACATACCTTCTAGCTTCTAAATTATCTAAGGCATTGAAAATATAACTAAATTGATCCCACCATTCAATCGAAAACTGTTGAGTATTCATAATATTTCCATGATGTGGTATTAACTTTGCATTAAAGTAATTGAAGCTTTGAACAGCTTTTGATATCGTCAACGATTTCGATTTATCAATATCCTTCTGACGGAATAAAAATTGCCTATTCAAATTAGATAATGTGATTGTATCAAGATCAACTATATGAATTTCACCATACCCTGATAATATCAAATCCTTCAACAATTCACACCCAATTCCTCCGGCTCCTACCATTAAAACTTTGGTCTTATTCGTTGGTTAGTATTTGCAATTGCAAAAGCAAATTTCATCTCAATATTCACTTGAATTCATTTTATACATACGTTTCTTAGTTCATCGTACCTAGAAGACCCCAAGACCTTCTTCAAATAAGTATCTTTTGCCATATCGCTTCTTCAAAAACCTTAGCTTCCACGAAGATCCTGTATGTCTTTTGGATTTGTAATGGGTTTGAGTTGACTTCTCTTTTGTTTTTTCACTATGTTTTTTTTTTTTTGGTCAGTTCGCTCGCTTGAGCAAAGATGCATCAACATCAGCCAATACAACACAGTAAGGACTTCACTCTAAATGGTATTACATACTTGAAACTTGACTAAGTATATTAGGAAATGTGTATTAACAGGCAGAATAATGAAAGAGATTTGAGAAAAATAGGGATATAAGTATAAAATGAATTGAATAGAAACGATCAAAAAAAAAAAAAAAAAGACAAAGGGTTAACATGAAAAATGTCAAAAGAATTGGAAGTTAAACAAATCGTAGATTAAGTAAAGATTGGTTTATACGTTGGTGAATAAACTCCAAACCCCTTTCAAATATTGAACGATTTCATCACCACCTAATTTAGATTCACCGTATAATCTATCAACGAAACTGATTGGAACTTCACCAACGGAAAAACCTAAAGCTTTAGCTCTAACCATCATTTCCATTTGGAAAACGTAACCTTTAGATTTAGTTTCATCAATGACTTTAGCTAAAACTTCCTTCTTATATAATCTGAAAGAACCAGTTAAATCAGATACATTAGGTCTTAAAACAGTGGAGGCTAAGAAATTAGCACCTCTTGATACTAATTTTCTCTTTAAATCCCAGCCAAAGACACCACCATTACCAACGTATCTAGTACCGGTAACAATATCAAAGTTTTCAGTCTTTTGTTTGGCAATAAATTCAGGAATTGCTTCTGGATGATGTGAGAAATCAGCATCCATAATAATAACAAAATTACCAGTTACAAATTGTAATCCATGAACATAAGCAGTTCCCAATCCCAATTTACCAGCCCTAGCTCTTAATTGAACGTGCTCTTCACCAAAGATTGCAATCAACTTCTTTGCAATTATTTGAGTACCATCTGGAGAATTATCATCAACAATAACAACTTCCCAATCCAAGTTTTGTTCCTTGAATGTTTTAGCTAATAAGTAAACTAAAATTGGTAAGTTTCTCTTTTCATTATATGTTGGCAAGATTACAGAATATTTGTTAGCACTCATTTTCCATTCAATGTTCCTTCTTGTTGTCGTTCTTGTTGTTGGTGTTACGACTGTAAGTGATCTTTAAGTAACTGTTTTTTATGTTTACGCTACTTTTTTTTTTTTTACGTGTCCCAAAAGACCTCGATTCTTTTTTTTTTTTTTTTTT
>JAJMKE010000100.1:0-33449 GCA_030569195.1 Hyphopichia khmerensis
GATAGATAGTTTTGAATATAGTCTCTTTTTTAAGAACAGATTGAATTGAAAGGAATTCAGAACTTGCATAAAAACCAATAATCTTGATAAGTTGAAAAAGATGCAAACGATAAAATGTGTTGTTGTTGGTGATGGTGCCGTTGGTAAGACTTGTTTATTAATTTCATATACAACCTCCAAATTTCCAGCAGATTATGTACCAACAGTATTTGATAATTATGCGGTTACGGTTATGATTGGAGATGAACCATTTACGTTGGGATTATTTGATACTGCTGGTCAAGAAGATTATGATCGATTAAGACCATTAAGTTATCCATCAACTGATGTATTTTTAGTTTGTTTTTCAGTTATTGCCCCAGCATCATTTGAAAATGTTAAAGAAAAATGGTTCCCAGAAGTTCATCATCATTGTCCAGGAGTACCATGTTTAATTGTTGGAACTCAAACTGATTTAAGAAGTGATGATATGATTTTAACTAAATTACATAGACAAAAATTAAATCCAATTTCAAATGATATGGGTGAAAAATTAGCAAAAGAATTAAGAGCAGTTAAATATGTTGAATGTTCTGCATTAACTCAAAGAGGTTTAAAAACAGTTTTTGATGAAGCAATTGTTGCTGCTTTAGAACCTCCAGTTATTAAGAAATCAAAAAAATGTAATATTTTATAGATTTCTTCATTAATGTTTTAATTCGTCATCATTTTCTACTTAGTTTTCTTTATTCTACTTTTATTATTAACAAGAATTTCCTTTTTTTTGTTTAAAATCTCTTCAATTATTGTTCCCTTTTGTTAATCTTTGATTTTGTTAATCATTGATCTTTCTTGTTGAATTCTCTTATTGATATTTTTTTCTTTTTCTTTCTCTCTTCTTTTTGTTTCATTGCTCAACCAATATTACTTATTCAATTCATTGACTTCTTGAATCTGATTCTTGAATATTTATGGTTTATACCTTTATTATTATTATCTTATTTTTATTAGAAATGCTTTGCTATCCCTTACTCAAATCCCTTCCTCCAATCCCTTACTCCAATCCTAAAGCCTATTCTACACCCTTTTTCTACTTTTAATCAAATCTATAAAGATCAAGAAAAAGAATTTCATTCAATACATTTTTTTTTGTTAACCTTATATACCTTTACTGTATTAAAGAGTTCATATTAAACGATTAAATAGTTGATTATGTAATGGATTAGCTAATCGTTTGCTTATATAATCACAACGATTACATAATATATTACATAATCACATGATTACATAACAAACCAACAAATCTTACATAATCAAAGACTGCTTTATCCCGAAAAAAAAAAAATTGCCAAAGACGTTGCCAAAGCCAAAAGCAAATATGTAAGTATAATGACACTTAATTATCAACCTGGGATTCCGTTCTTCCATGAAATAATTCAGAAGCAAATACTTTTAAACCGTAGGGCATTATTTTATAAATAAACCCAATTATTGTAAATACCTTTAATTCAATTAATCCCCTTAAAATTGCCAGGCGGAAAATCCCCTTTGGCTTTTGCTGTAATGCTTAACTGCTTGTTCTTCTAATAAAGTAAAACATTTTGTCTGAGAATTACAAAAATGAAAACAGTACTTAAGCTTTGAAACAGAAATACGCTAACAAACCAAAAAAAAAAAAGTCAAAAAAAGAAAAAAAAAAAAATCAATAGATTGCTACATCAAGTTACTCCCTTTGTTGGAAAACCAAATTAACTTCTTCATTTACATAAAAAGAAAAGAAAAATAATATACTAATACTAGGTAATTCAATTAAATGTATAAACAAAGGCGGCTTTTCATTTCTTTTTTGATATTAAATTTCAAATGAGTATAGCGTTTATAACCTTTTTATAAGAGTAGTTTATGACATTACATTATTAGACAAAGATTGATCTTAAGTCTTTTTTTTTTTTGTTGTTTTTTGTTTTTAGTTTTCTTTCTTTTCTTTTAGCTTTTCTTTAAAACTTCTCCTTTGACCTTACTACAAGTTCTTTCTATATTAATCATCTATATGATACTGGAATAAGTTTATTGATTGTAAATATGGCGGAAGCAGAGTCAAAGACACCACCTTCATTAAAATCCCCTTCAGCGGCTCCACAAACTCCTTATCAAAAATCAGATAGTCTGTTGGGATATTTTAATTTACCTACATCCTCATTAAGTTCCAATTCAACCTCTCATCATTTGATACCACAAATTGGTAAGCAATCATATGATTCAAGTGCTATTAATACTAATGATGAAGGATCTGAATTTAATGATACTAGTTCTTTAGATACTAATCTTAGTCCAAGTGTTTCACATAATTATCTGAGTATTGATTTTAATTCACTTTCAAATGCATCAGTTAGTGTACCATCAGATGCTAGTTCTTTTAAATCAGTTGAAAATCAAAGTAATACTTCAAGTAATGATATTGATATGAATCCAAATATAAATGATCATCATAATAAATCAACTAAGAAATCATTTCTTTCAAATTTAGCTAATTCTTCAAATTCTCAATCAAATAGTTTTAGTTCTCAACAAACTTCATTTTTGAATAGTCTGAGTTTAAATTCAAATACAAATACAAATTCAAATTCAAATTCAAATTCAAATAAAAGTATTAATGCTTTAAATCATAATATCTTGGAAAATTTTAATTGGACAAATCATTCAAGTAATGATAGTTCAAAATCTTCAATTAATTCAAAACATCGAAATTCTCATTCAAATCCAAATTTAAAATTGAAAACTAATACTAATACTAATTCTTCTTCAAATGCTTCTCCTGCTCTGTCAACTGCTGGTGTTGATAAACATGGTAAAATCTTGACTAAAAATCAAATCTTGGCTTATAAATCTTTTTTAAATGATATTAATTATACTAAAGATCAACAAGAATATTTTGAAGATAAAGTTGATGGTCAAAATATCGTAACTCCTCAGGATCTTGAAAATGATCAATATGCGGATTATTTATCAATTGCTCCTTCTTTAATTGATGGTTATACCTTGATTTCTCAATTAACTTCTACTTTCCAATTACCTAATTTGATTTATCATGCAATTGATGATGATTCGGGTGAAAAAGTGGTGATAAGAATGTCCCCCAATTATATGGAAACCGCTTCAATTTCAAGATTTTTAAATGAATGGTATTTACTAAGTGGGTTTAATCCTCCAGTTTCTCATCGTTTATATTCAAATTCAAATTTGGCTAATGATATCTTTCCTTCTGAACAAAATGTTACCCTCGATAAATCAAGCCCGCAAATCCTTCAACCAATTACTTTACCCCAAAATTTGGCTGGGGTCTTATATCCAATGAAAATTTTAAATATAGATCATCAAATATCAAATCTCCCGCAAAAGAGAATGGGGTTGGTTTTCCCAGATTATGACTATAAAACTATTAAAGATTATCATCATGAAAATTTGGAAATCTTATCTTCTAATAATAATATGATTAATAATAATATGAATAATAATAACATGAATAATAATACCATGAATCATAATATTAATCCTCCAACAAATACTACTTTTAATGATACCGCTTCAATTAGCTCCGGCAATACTGGTTTTGGAACCGCTCCTTCAATACGCTCAAACTCAAGCTTTAATAGTAATTCCATGAACCCAAGTCAAGTCCCCGGTGATCGTTTGAGTGTTCTCGCTAATAATTTCGGACCTAATTCTTCTAATATTCCTAATTCTCCAAATACTTCTTCGGCCGCTTATCCAAATAGTGCTGCTGGTACTGGCTCATTTAGTGGTGGTACTGGTTCCGGTGCTGGTTCAAAAAATCCAATCTTTGATGAATTTGCTAATCGTTTAAAACAACCCTCAAAATCACCTTTGAAAATCGTGGATATCATTTCTGATTTTATTTCAATCTTGAAAACTTTGGCTACTATTCATGAATTGGGTATTGTTCATAATGGTATTACTAGTCATAGTATCTTAAGATCTACTGACGTTAACTTGGCTCTTAATAATATCGTTTTAACCGGCTGGGATTTCTCCTTTTCTTTACAACAAGAAGATTGCTCAAATGGTTACAGAAAACGTCATTTGACTAGTATTCCAGAATTATTACCCTATATTTCCCCAGAAGTAACTGGTGAAATTTCTAGCTCTGTTGATTATAGATCAGATTTTTACTCAATCGGTGTTGTTTTATACGAATTAATTCTTGGTTGCTTACCTTTCCAATCAGATAATCCTTCAAAATTAATACGAATGCATCTTTTACAAAAACCAATTGCCCCCTTCTTAATAGGTAGTGGTTGGGTTTCTGAAAAATTAAGTGATACAATTATGAAGTTGTTGGAAAAAAATCCTAGTAATAGATATGTCGATTGTTACTCGTTAATTAATGATTTAATTAGAATAAAAAATGATTATATCGATAGATCTTTGAAAATGAATGATCAAATCTTGAAAAATGAATCATTGGCCAAATTATGTATAAAAGATACTCTTCATTGTCCAGAAAAAATTGGTTTACCTCCAACTTTTATACTACCAAATAACATCTTTGGTAGAGCCGAAATTTATCGTGATTTTTTGAAAACTTATGAAGCAATGGGTCAAGGAATGAGTTGGCTTATGATTGATGGGAATATTGGAGTTGGTAAATCAACCGTTTTGGAAGATTTAAAATCAAGTGCCATCTCCAAATACGATTTTTACGTTTTATGGAAATTTTCGGGCCAAGATCACAATGTTTCCCAATATGCTTGTTTTTTGAATGGTATGAGAGATATTATAAAGCAGATCTTATCTTCTTCTTTGGAAAATATTGCTAAATGGAGAGATATTTTAACTTCAAAAATAAAATTGGATTTAAGTATCTTATTCCGTTCAATCCCTGAATTAAAACTTCTATTAGGTCCAAAATATACTAGTATTCATCAAAATAGACAAAGAAAAAACACTGGTGAAACGAATCAGGACGTGGAACGTGATTTGAAAGAGAATAGTGGTTCATTAGACATAGATAAGGTTAAAGATGATGAAATTGCTAAAAAATTGAAAAAAATAAGCTTGGAATTAAATGAAGAACAAAAAGCTGAAGTCGAATTGTACTATGGTGGTACAGCTGGTGTTGATGATCAATTAATAAATCTTGAAATTAAGCTTAGGTATATATTGAAGGCATTCTATGGTTTGGTTTGTTCTCAAGGTTTGACTGTTTTTTGGGATGATATTCAATGGTGTTCCGAGAAAGAATGGGATTTATTAAATGAAATAATGGAATTCTTTAAAGTAAACGAATTCAAACTTTCTTTGAAATTTATAGCTGTTTATGGTTATGACATCAATGGTAACTTTGAAGAAAATACAGTTGTTGAGATAGACCAAATCAAAGATTCGATCAAACGGAATCATATTCCACTTCATGAGTTCACCTTGAATCCCCTTAACAGGGAAGAATTATCAAATTACATTCATACTTGCTTTACGTTCAATACATCGCCTGAATCAGATGTTGACAAAACTAGTATGGGTTCTATGATAGTCAAAGATACGGTGAACGAAGTACCCTTCATTGGTCGCCATGAAGTGAGTGACTTCGTAAATAGGTACAGAGACGAAGAAATTGATACTTTGATTCCCGGCTTGTATGAAGACTGCGGTGGTAGCATCCTTAATTTAAGATATTTAATTCGTGGTCATTACTTGTCGGGTGGTTTGGTGTTTGCAAATAGTCCCCTTGGAAATGGAAAGTCTTATAAACTTATAAATTCTAGAAAACTAGACCGTGTTGCAAAAGAAGACACGATTAGCTTCTATCTTGACAAGGCTTTGTCAGAAGATGCAAGATCATTATTGAAGTATGCCGCTTTGGTAGATTCTGGTGATTACTTTCTATTATCAGATTTGATGATTGTATCGAAGCTTCCAATGAGAAAGATTTATGAATTGCTTAATTTGTGTATGGAAACTAAAATAATTATTCCTAATAGCACTTATTACAAATTGCCATTTCATATTATATCAACCAGTGATTTTCCCTTTGATGTAACTGACTCATTAATTTGGGACTTGGCTTCGGAAACTCGCTATCGCTTCTGCCACATTTCAATCCAACTGCAATTGTTGAAGGAAATGGCCGATGAAAATATTTTACATGAATATCATCGTTCCTGTGGTTTAGGATTTTATCGTAGAATAAGGAAGCAAGCACATACAAGTGTCTCCAAGTATTTGATAATGGCCACTCATTTACTCAAGTCTTCATCAGTTGCTAGAATTGATGAGCGGGAAACATATCAGGAAGCACTCATCCATGCTGCAAGATACGCTTCTTCTACGTACAATTTGGAAAGCTCACTAAAATTTTTCAAAGGTGCGGAGTACTTCATTCCTGATGCTGATAAGAAACGTAAATTAAAGAGTACTTTAACTATTTGCCAAATTAATTATTACCTTAAGAATTTTGATGATTGCTTAAATATGATTTCGGCAGCCGAAAAGAAATACGGCTTTGATGAAACGATGTTCTTAATCACAAGAGTTCGTTGCTTATTTCAGTTGCAACAATTCAAACAAGGATTGAAATACGCTATCAAGGGATTGAGGAAACTAGGGGTTGATGTTCATACTGACCCCGAAAAGTGTAAGATTATTTCGGACCGTTTACTTAATAGACTTCCATTATCAGTTCCAGAAATTCGAAGAATGAAATATTTACCTAGAACTACAAATCCAAAGATTTTAATGATCTACGAATTGATCTCTGATATCATTGCACCTTCTTATATGTGTCACATGGATAGTTTGAGAAAAGCTTTGGTTACCCAGCTAACTATTTTGATGCACACTCATGGTGTTTCATCATATTGTACTATGGGGTTGATTGAGTTTGCTAATATCTTTCTTACTTCTGATACAGAAGCTGGTATGATGAAAGCGGTTGAATTATGTAAATTGGCATTGGCTCTAGTCGATAATGATCAAGGTGTTTCTTCCTCCGTTTCTCAAAATGTTTATGAGATCTACGTTACTTCCATGGCTGCTTTCACCGAACCCATGGTGGATATTTTGAGGTATTACACGGTTTTTCTTTCAACTTCGAAAGCTGCTGGTAGAATAGATTTCAGCTCGATGTCAACTATCATTGACTGTTCAAAGCTTCATTTGCTATATTGGACTGGCCAACCATATAAGGTCATGTTAAAACAAGGCACTTATCAAATCATCGGACCTGATAAAGCAATGGGTCACAAGTTGCAATGGGATGTTTTTCGTTTAGCTCATGGATCAATGTCATTGGAGGACTATAAATCTAAACATGGTAGAAACAGGCATGCAAGTAGAGATTTTGAATTTTGCTATTTGGTCGGTATTATATATTGGTATTGCGCACATGGTTTGTATGATGAAGCCACTAAGGTCATTTTGGAGAAAGCATATCCTACTCTGAGTAAGCTTCCGGTAACTATCGTGCATTATGAATTTTATTACCAATGTGTAGTAGCTTTAACTAGAAACCACGGCACAATGCGCCAAGCTGGCTTTGAAGTTGCCAAAGAAATAGCAAAGAAATTTCAACTTTGGGATGACTTCTCTCCTGTCAATTTCCATGCGAAAAACTTAATTATCAAGGCATCTTTGAATACTACAAATAGGTCAGTCTCACCTCTTGATACCTTAGATTTATACGAGGAAGCCATCGAAAGAGCCAGGGAAAATAATAACTGGCATGATGTAGCGCATGCACATTTGTTATGTGCTACCTGGTTGATTAGTACTAATCAGAGTAATAATAGAGCTAAATTCCATGCTAAAAATGCTCTTCATGTTTATAAAAGGCTCGACGCTGATATCATGGTTGCCAGAATCAATAAACAATGTGGTGAATTTTTTGAAGACTATAATTGGGCAGGTGTCGAATCAATCAAAACAAGCGACTTTCCTGCCACCCCAAGCCAAGGTGTGGGCCCTACTCCTTTGAAAAGTATACTTAAGAACTTTTTTGGTGACGACTTGCATGAAGAAATCCCTGCTAAACAAAGCAGAAGAAGCAGATTATTAGGATCTATATCTTCTTCTAACCGTAATAAGGTACATGAAAATAGACATGATGAAGTTTCTAAGCATAGGAGTAATGAATCAAGTGAACAGAAAGACGAAGCCAATTCTGATGATACTCCTCGTGATAATGTCATGAACGATTTAACAAAGGCCATTAAGGCTTGTTTGACAATATCCGAATCTTCCAACGATGAAACCATTGTTTTAAACTTGCTTGAGAGTACCATATTATTTTCCGAAGTTGACTATGGTGTGGTTATAATTTCTGCGAATAATGAACCGACCATTCAAGCCATAGGATCACCTAATAATGTTTATAAGTTGGAAAATGAACCGCTCAGCTCAAGAACGGATTTATGCCCATTTTCATTGATAATTCATAGTTTACATACTGGTGAGATAGTGAGTAAAGATGAAGATCCAGTATATTTTGACAATAGGTTTGGAAAGGATGACTATTATACTCATAATCAATGTTTTGCAATGATTTGTATTCCTTTGAAGACTGAAACAGGTATTTTTGGAGCAATTTATTTGGAAAATCAAATGAATACGTCCAATGCTTCTTTACCATTTTTCAATAGTCGAAAGAAGGATTTACTTGATTTATTATGTTCACAAGCGGCTGTTTCTCTTGATAAGGCAATTTTATATTCACAGATGGAGGTTGCTAAACGTGCGGCTGAAGATGCAACTGCTGAAAAAGCCAGCTTTTTAGCCAATATGTCTCATGAGATTCGTACCCCTTTCAATTCCTTATTATCGTGCTCTCTCTTCTTGTTAGACACTGAATTGACAAGGACTCAACGTGAATATGTGGAGACCATTAAAAGTTCTGCAATGGTTACTTTAAGTATTATTGATGGCATTTTAGCCTTTTCAAAGATTGAACATGGTTCATTTACTTTGGATAGCGCACCATTTTCTTTGAATGAATGTGTTGAGAGTGCAATTCAATTAGCTGGAGAACAAGCTGCTGTTAATGATATTGAATTAGTTTATTTCAATAGGTGTCAATTTATTGACACGATTATTGGAGATGTCACTAGATTTAGACAAATTATTATTAATTTAGTAGGGAATTCTGTTAAATTTACTTCACAAGGTTTTATAATGGTTGAATCTGTTGCCACCCAAATTGCAGATGATCGATATCAAATTCGAGTTTCAGTAAGAGATACTGGTATTGGTATACCAGATGATGCAAAATCCAAGGTTTTTGGGGCATTTTCACAAGTTGATGCCTCATCTATTAGAGTTTATGGAGGATCAGGATTAGGTTTGGCGATTTCCAAGAAGTTGGCAGATATTATGAATGGTAGTTTAACATTTGAAAGTAAAGAAGGTGAAGGTAGTACATTTCATTTCATATCTAGTGCAGATGTTAATTTACGGAAAGAGCCAGAAGTTCAATTTGATGAAGATGAAGCATCTAAATTAGGATTTAGTAATAAGGCATTAATTTTAGATAATCATTCTTTAGGTAAGATTGCTTTAAAAGAATTATTAGAATCCTATGGTTTAAAAGTTGCAGAAATCAGTACGAGTTCCGAATTTTTCAGTTCTAATGAAGTTTTCACAATAATTTTTGTTCATCATAATTTATTAGATGAATTTAGACCTATAAGTGAAAAATTAGATAAGAATAAATCAAGAGTTATATTAATTGCCAAATTTGGGAAAGCGTTACCTCCAGATCTTGAAAAATATAATATTCATTCAGTTTTATTATCACCATTCCAAAGACTGAAGGTAATTCTGTTGATACAACAATTGAAGAAGGATATGAAAGATCCAACCAAATACTCTAAAGGTATTGCAATGGAACAAACTGGACTTCGTGATAGTCCCAAGAATGATTCTCAGAATTCCTTATATATAGCTGATAAGTTCCCCTTGAAGATTTTATTAGCTGAAGATAATTTAATTAATATCAAGGTTGCATTACAACATTTGAAAAAATTAGGATATAATGCCGATCATGCAAAGGATGGAATTGAAGTAATGGAGAAATGTGAAGCAAATTTAGAGAAGGGAGAGAAATATGATGTTATATTAATGGATATTCAAATGCCACGAAAGGATGGAATTGCTGCGACGATTGAATTAAAAGAGAAATTCATAAAAGATGGTCGAGCTGATATGTTACCATATATCGTCGCCTTAACTGCTAATGTAGCAGGAGAGGATAGAGAACGATCATTAAATTGTGGTATGGTTGATTTTATATCCAAGCCAATTTTACCCAATGAATTAAAGAGGGTTTTACAGAATTTAGGAGAAAAGATCCACGGAGAGGATTAGTTTAATGTTGTATAATTATTAATAGACAAGTAAATTTTAAAAAAGATCAAATGTATTGATTATAGAGTACATAAGCATAACAAAAAACAAAAAAAAAGAAGCACACAAAGGAACAAAATAGAGAAGAAATACAATTCAGTAACTTTTAAAATCAAGCAGAGGATTCATTTTTATAGAGTTTAACCCTTTCATCAGTCCAATCTTTAAGGGCTTTTCTATATTTATCTAATTCAGATTTATCAACTTTATAAGAATCTTTTTCATAAGGAGATAATTGTTTCCATTCTTCACCAATATCTTTTAAAGCATCTTTTAAAAGACTTGCACCATGATTAGCAAATCTTTCTTTAACAAAAGCAGCATAACCAATTGCAGGCATTTTTGGTTTTGGTTTATATAATTTTGATTTTTCATCATTATATTTATCAGCCTTTTCTTGTAAAAGAGCCTTTTCATCATGAGCCAAATTTTTAAAAGCAGTTGCAACTTGATTTAAAGTAGTTGATTTATCTTGACTAAATTTTTCTTTTATAAAAACATTATAAGCAGATATCTTTCTAAATGGTTGAGTTGCCTTTGCTAAGATTTTCTTCTCCTTTTGCTTTAATTTTTCTTGTTGTTTCCTTTCTTTAGCTCTTTTATTATTAAGTTTAACCTTTTCATTTACTTTGGATTGTAATTCCTTTAAAGTAACCTTTTCTTTCTTCAATTTCTTCTTCAAAGCATCCAATTGTTTCACTTCTTCACTCTTCTTAACCTGACGTGCCTTACTTGAAGCCGTACTAGTCTTCTTCTTGGTAGTTTTACGACTAGTAGCTGCAGTTGCTAATGAAGCAACCGCTGGTGGTTTCACCACAAATACTCCATTTGCCGCTGGTCTAATGGCTGCAATCCCACGGTATATAACACTGGAACGCGTTCCACTTCCTAATAAGTTACCTGCTATTCTAAACATCGTTTTAATCACAACTCTCTGCTCTTATCAAGTCAATTGTAATAAGTTATTGGCTGTTGTATTGAGGTTGTGACCCTTTTGTTTATGTTTTCTGCTAGTTCCAGTTCACTTTTTATGGTTGGTTTTGGTACCCGCACGTCTCCCTCGAGAACATTTACAGTTTAAATTCCAACATTTACAGTTTACTACCCCCTGTTTACAGGTTACGTTTTGCCTCTGGCAAAAAAGTGCAGGTTAGCTCCCAGCCAGATAAGATTTTGGTTAAAATCAACTAGAAATTCCACTTAAAAGGATACTATCGCTACTTTAAGAAGAATATAATGGTAGAATTGCCAATGGAGTACCATATAAGCTGGAAAAAAAGTGGGAATCCCCTAGTTTAACGGATGTTCTTGCGGTTTCTATTGAAATTTGCAGTCGATTAAACGTCAATCGAGTCTGGTAGCATTTAATACCCAGTTTAACTTTAGGTAAAACGCGTTCCTTTGATCACCAGTCACTATTACTAACGATTGTAAGTGGTTTCATGATACCATATAAAGGTAATTCAGTGTATACCAGTATATATATAAGTAATAATGGGTATATACGGGTGTATATAAGCGTATATAAGGTATCTTGTAGTAATAAAACATAGTGAGAGGCACAAAAAACCTCTGCGAAACCCAAAGCGAGCAAAAAAAAAAAAAAAAAAAAAAAAAAAAAAAAAAAAAAAAAAAAAAAAAAAAAAAAAAAAAAAAAAAAAAAAAAAAAAAAAAAAAAAAAAAAAAAAAAAAATCACGATTCGACATCAATCAAAAAAAAAAAAGAAGAAAAGCTTTAACGTGTTTTTCAAGAGTATATAAACAGTTATTGAAATTGGTATTGGAAATATAGATCAGTAGAAGAGAATTATTGATAAAGATGTTTTCAGCAGCTCGTTCAGATACGTTATTTCTTGGAGGAGAAAAGGTTAGTGGAGATGATATTAGAAATCAAAATGTATTAGCCGCTCAATCAGTTGCTAATGTTGTTAAATCATCATTAGGACCAGTTGGATTGGATAAGATGTTAGTTGATGATATTGGGGATGTTACAGTTACCAATGATGGAGCCACTATATTATCATTATTAGATGTTCAACATCCAGCGGGTCAAATTTTAGTTGAATTAGCCCAACAACAAGATCGAGAAGTTGGTGATGGTACAACATCAGTTGTTATTATTGCTAGTGAATTATTGAAAAGGGCCAATGAATTAGTTAGAAATCAAATTCATCCAACTACTATTATTACCGGTTATAGATTAGCATTAAGAGAAGCCATTCGTTATATTAATGAAGTATTATCACAATCAGTTAATGAATTAGGTAAAGAAACAATAATTAATATTGCAAAAACTTCAATGTCATCAAAAATTATTGGAGCTGATTCTGAATTTTTTAGTAAAATGGCAGTTGATGCAATGTTGGCAGTTAAAACTGCAAATCATAAAGGTGAAATTAAATATCCAGTTAAAGCAGTTAATATTTTAAAAGCTCATGGTAAATCATCAACTGAATCAGTTTTAGTTAATGGTTATGCATTAAATTGTACTGTTGCATCTCAAGCAATGGTTAAAACTATTAATAATGCTAAAATTGCTTGTTTAGATATTAATTTACAAAAAGCAAGAATGGCAATGGGTGTTCAAGTTAATATTGATGATCCTGATCAATTAGAAGAAATTAGAAAAAGAGAATATGATATAATTATTGAAAGAATTCGTAAAATTTTAAATGCTGGTGCAAATGTTATATTTACAACTAAAGGTATTGATGATTTATGTTTAAAAGAATTTGTTGAAGTTGGTGCAATGGCAGTTAGACGTTGTAAAAAAGAAGATTTAAGAAGAATTGCAAGAGCTTCTGGTGCAACTTTAGTTAGTAATTTATCTAATTTAGAAGGTGAAGAAACTTTTGAATCAAATTTATTAGGTCAAGCTGATCAAGTTATTCAAACTAAAATTAGTGATGATGAATGTATTTTAATTAAAGGTACTAAACAATATAGTTCATCATCAATTATATTAAGAGGTCCTAATGATTATTCATTAGATGAAATGGAAAGATCATTACATGATTCATTATCAGTTATTAAAAGAACTTTAGAAAGTGGTAATGTTGTACCAGGTGGTGGTGCAGTTGAAACTGCTCTTAATATTTATTTAGAAAATTTTGCAACAACTGTTGGATCAAGAGAACAATTAGCAATTGCAGAATTTGCTAATGCATTATTAGTTATTCCAAAAACTTTAGCAATAAATGCTGCTAAAGATTCAAGTGATTTAATTAGTAAATTAAGAACTTATCATTCAGCATGTCAAACTGCTTTACCAACTGATTTAAAAAGAAAAAAATATAAAAATTATGGTTTAGATTTAATTAATGGTAAAATTGTTAATGAAAGTATTCATGGAGTTTTAGAACCAACAATGTCAAAAATTAAATCATTAAAATCAGCATTAGAAGCATGTATTGCAATTTTAAGAATTGATACAATGATAACTGTTGCACCTGAACCTCCAAAAGAAGATCCTCATCAACATTAATGTATATAAAATAATACACCGTTTATTTTTCGTTATTGTGAATATATTTTATAAATATATTTTGTAAATATATATTGTAAATATTTGTAGACGAGATGAGATTTTGTTTACTTTTTTATTTAATGAGATGAAATTTAATCTAATGTTACAAAAAAGAAGTAGTAGCAAAAAGACAAAACACTTGATTGTTATTAATGTATTGTTATTGAAGAGATTAATGATATTAGTTTATATATAGTTTATAGGCGAATAGAAAATTAAATGAAAAAGAAGAAACAAAAGTAAATAACCCAAATAAATAAAAAGTAGGAGATGAAATAAATTTTTGAAAAATATTGTTGGTAACATTATAAAGCAAGAATTTTCAAAAATGAATTAATCATCAGACGAATTGAAAGCATAACAAAGTTGTAGAAATAGAAAATAAGATTATGAGATGATTTTACCAGCTCTTGATAAATTAATTTTTGAATCTTTAATTAAATCATCATTTGAATATAAATGATTTAATTTATCAGAATAATTTTGTTGACGAGAATGAATTGAATTAGAAAGTTTAATTTGACGATTATTTGAAATTGGACGATTTAAAATATTAATATTTTTAGATGATAAAGGTAATCTTTTTTTATCATCTATATGAAAATCAGATTCTTCAATTAATGAAGATGAAGTATTGCAACGATTTAATGATAAATTTGAATGATTTGAATTTGATGAAGTTAAAGAAGAATGTGATGATATAGATGAAGTAATACTAGTTGGAGTTGTTGGAGATTGTAAAGATTTTTGACTATAACTATTTGAAAGTCTATAATAATTAATTTTAGTTAATGATTCATTTTGTTGTTTTTTAATAAGTGAATTTTTAATTGAATTTAAAAATGGTTGTAAAGTTAATAATAATTCATCTTCTTTAATTGTAATATCCCATTTTAATAAACCAATTAATTCTCTTTCAGCCATATTAACTTCATCAATAGTTAATAAACCATCAGTATATTTAGTCCAATGTTTATTAAGAGGACTTGAATCATTTAAATTTTTAGCACTTAATATTAATGCACTTAAAAATATCCGATGTCTAGTGGTTTCCATTCCAATTGCATTTGCTGGTAATAAATTTCTTAATTTATTAAGATAAATTAAACTTGCCATTAATGTTGGAGTTTGAACATTTGAATATCTAATTAAATTTTTAATAAAATTAACTAATGAAATTGATTTTTTTGGAATTTGACTAACTAATATATTATCATTTTGATTTAATTGACAATATTTTGGTTGAAATGTTTTAACTTGAATTATTGAACTAGTTGTAGCAGCAAGAAATTGAATCATTTCATTAGTAACTGGTTGTCTTGCAAAAATCTTTAATGCTTCTCTATCTGACATCTTTCAAGTAATTATTATTATAGTATTCTAAATCTTTCTGAATCTTTCTGAACCTTTCTGAATCTTTTTCAAAATTATATAGGGTCCTTTTCCTATTCCATTAAATTAGGAGTTTCTTTATTATTTATATATTTGAAAAACTTTTTCTTTTTTTCAACTTTCTTAAACCAAAACAAATAAGGAATACTGCCGTCAATTCTTGTTATATATGTAAAGGAGCTAATATTATTCCCTTACCTTTCTTCCTTTCTTTCCTATTCTTTTGTTTCTTTTTTATTTTTCTTACTTTGACTTGTTTTTGTTTGGTGTTTGGTTTTGTTCTAGGTTTATCATTACGTATTCTCCTACATGAATGTATTAACTAGCTACAACACAAAGTATATCCCCCCGTAGTCAAGTCAATTAATACTTGCATTCAATTCCTTTTTTGCAATATTTTCCATTGAGTTAATCTGGTTAAATAATTTTAAAGGGGGTGAAATTTTTCACATCAATTTAACGCGTACAAAGAAAACTCAATGCGCGTTATTGTCTCATGATTATTGTTGCAAAAAAAAAAAAAGCACAGACTTTGTTAGGCGTGTCGACACTACATCGGTGGGTTGCCAGTGGGACACAATTGGGATATCACTAAGCAAAAGCATTTCACAAGGACATGACAAGGACTTGACAAGGACTTGACAAGGACTCAAGAAGTTTGAATGGATTTCAGAACGATTGCAAAAGATCTCAAAAAGAATTTTGAATGGATTTTTGAAATAGAATACAAAACCCAATGGGTTGACGAGCCAACTCTCAAAGGTTTAAAACTACGAAAGCATTACATGTTAGAAAAACCCTCAGCTGCGGTGTACCGGTATATTTTGGTGGAAGGCTTCTTCGGCAGCAGTTAAAAATAAATAAAGGCCTGAGAAATAATACGGGGAACATTAAACCCTCATCGTAATTCGTTTAATCGCGAATATTATCCCAATCAACCTTTCGTGTTAGTCACAGCCTGACTAGATTCTTAACAATTCGTGTTGACTATGAAGTATACTAACTATACTAAAAAGTTTACTAAAAAATACTGAAAACAGTGAAACAGATTAGATATTGCAGTAATTAAATCAAAGTAGAAAAAGGTAAAAAAAAAAAAAAGAAACGAAACGAAACGAAAGGAAAGGAACCAAAGGAACCAAAGGAACCAAAGGAACCAAAGGAACCAAAGGAACCAAAGGAACCAACAGGAACAAGTTCTAGATATTAAGGGTTTCCAGAATGTACCTTCCACCAACTCATTCGATGCTATTCTTGGTTGTATGGTTGAGTTATTCTTTGTATATCAGAACTCAGACCCTCTTTTAACTGCTTTTGGTGTACCTTTCGGTTTTGGTGTGTCCACGTCCCAGTGAACTTAACCAAATTACCATTAAAGGTAATTGGGAATATAACCAATTACGTTATTGTATTGATAATTGTATTATAGTTATTATAGTTATTATAAGTAATTAAAAGTAATTATTGTAAGTAACTATTGTAAGACCAAAAATGATGAGCACCCCCTTACGGAAAATGTTAACTACAAGAAGAAATTAATTGTTAGTGAAATTTTTAATTCTATTACAATTATTTAATTAATCACGGTATCAGGATAATAAAAGAATGCTAAAGCAATAATTAAATAAGTACTAATTAACATAGCACCTTCTAACCAATTTGATTCACCATCTAAAATAACCAAATTAGTAATGAAAACTGAAACAAATAATATAGCAGTTTCAAAAGTTGAAAAATAAAGTGACATTGGTACATCAATAATCCAACCAACTAAAACCATAAATGGAGTTACAAATATAGCAATTTGTAAAGAAGATCCAACTGCAACACCAATTGCTAAATCCATTTTATCCTTCATTGCAACAATAATTGCAGTTACATGTTCAGCTGCATTACCAACAATTGGTATAACAATTAAACCTAAAAATGTTTTTGATAATCCAGAACTTTCAACTATATCATCAATTGATCCAACTAAATAATCAGCACAAAATGATACTAATACTGTAGCAACAACTAAAACCAGTAATGAACCAGTAACTGATAAATGATCTTCAACTTTAACTCCTTCACTACCATCAGTTGGTAATGAAGTAGTTATAATACCATCATCTGCTTCTTGAGCTTGTTCTTCAAATAATGATTTATGAGTTTTTAATTGAAATAAAAGGTATAAAATATATAAAATTAATAATATAACTGAAACTCCTCTTGATAATGATAAAATTAATCCATCACTACTATCAGGAATTGGGAAATCATGTTTAGATTTTGGTTTTGGTAATGAAGCATGAAATGCTGCTGGAATTAATAAACTTGCAGTTGCTAATGCCATTAATGATGACATGGTTTGAGCAACAGTTTGATTAAAAGTTTGTTGAACTCTTGTAATACCTCCTGCAACAAAACAACATCCTAAAACTAATAATAAATTTGATAAAATTGATCCTAACATTGATGCTTGAACAATTCTAACTTGATTTTCTTTTAATGCAATTATTGATACAATTAATTCAACCGCATTTCCAAAAGTTGCATTTAATAATCCTCCAATGGTTTCTCCAGTATGTTCTGATAATTCTTCAGTTGCAAATGCTAATAATGAAGCAAGTGGAACAATTGCAAAAAAATTAAGCCAAAAAATTGCATTTGATGACCATTCTAATAATCCGGCAAGTATACCTAATGGTACAAATACTAATAAATAATTCACTGGTGATGATTTTAATGTTAATCCAAATGTCTTACTAACTGATGTCTTTATAGTTCCAACATCTAATTTGCTTCTTGAATTACCTCCAAGCAATGGAGCATTGTCACTTCCAATTGGCATTTTCTAGTTGTAATGAGAACCAAGCCTTATAGAAAAAAAGAAAAATAATTTATATTTAAAGTTGTATACAGAACCTTAAGCTTATCAATTAACCTAAAATAACACCAAACAACAACTAAAGTATCAATTAAACTTGCAATAATTATAATTCTAATTACTTGGATTTCAATTTGCTTTTATATACTTACACTGCCTCATGTAATTAATGTCAGCAAAAAAAAGCTATCAAAAAAATTTCACTCAAAAAAAAAAAAATTTGGTGAAAGTCGAGTATGCACGACCGAATTTCATACTGCTAAACATTCTCTTCAGCAAAACAGTCAAACATCATGCCAAAACAATACTTGTTGACGAGATGTCAACATGATTAGTGTTTGTGGCCGTTATAAAGCTAACAATAGGAAAGATCTAATTTACTAGTTGAATTTTCACTTGCTGATTTTGAGTGCACTCACTCTTACTTAAGATATGGGATAATCCATATATATATATATATATATATATAAACTTGTATTCTATGACTAAAATAAATAAAAGTAGAGACTTAATGAACGAGTTCATTCCATAAGTATGGAGTAAAGATGATGACTGCAGTTATAAGGGTATCAAAGGCTTCATATAAGGCAATTGGGAACCCAATGAAACCTCTATCGATGAAATTACAGTAGATTGAAAAGAATGCAACACTGAAAAAATGATTAAAAAGTAACATTGGGAATGGTAACATACCTGATAATAAACCAATTGGACCCAGTACACAAGCACCACCTCTTTGAAAATATTTAAAACAACCATTTTGTAAAATTTTTAATGATGAATTATCGGCTGCAAATAACGCATATAAAGCAATTGATAAAGTATTTATAACTGCATCTAAATTTTTTCTTTTAATATGAAATTGTTTTAATTTTTTAGCTAAAATATCATAATCTTCTAAATCTTCAATTTGTTTTGGATTTAATAATTTTGCTAATAATGATGCATCATTAATACCAACAGTCATACCACCTCCTGTTAATGGATGTCTCATATTTAATGAATCTCCTAACATAATAAGTCCTAAAGGTGATTTACCTTGTTTTAAAGCTGGTAAATATTGATTTGGCATTGCTTTAAATTTTCTTGAATCAACTGCTTCTTTAAAACTTGGTTGAATATCTTCTGGTATTGCTGGTAAAAGTTGATTTTCTAAATAATCAATAAATTCATTATTTGATTGACTTGGTGGTTTGGTTGATGCATATGCACATAAACATCTAGTCTTCTCTGGTGAAATTTGATAAATAAGACATGGAGCATGATCTCCTAATATAACATGTCCATGATTTGGTGCAGGTAATTTTGCATTTATTAATTCTAAACCAACAAAATGTGATTCAACAGTTGGAATATTCTTTGGTGATAATTCTTTACGAAATTTAGAATAAATCCCATCACAACAAATTGTTAATTTTGCCTTATAAAATTGATTTTCATTATTTATTTTAACTCGTATACCACGTACAATTTCTTCATTTTCTTCATCACGAATTAATTTATTTACAGTACCTTCTAACCAGGTAACATTTGGTTCATCACGAACTATCTTACGTAAATTTAATAAAAATTCTCCATGACGAAATGAAATTCCTCTAACTCTTTCATCTTTTTCCCAATCTTCTGTACGAATAGTTGAATCATCTAACAATTTATCATTTTTTTCATTAACACAACTTGGAACTGGTTTAACAGCATTGGTCTTATAAGCTTCTTGCTTTTCGGGATATCCAAGTCTAATTTCACTTTCTTTAAACTTAATATAATATCCCTCACAGTGTATAGCTTCAATATTATTCACCGCTTGTAACATACCCAATTCTTGTAACCCTTTTAATCCTCCAGGTTGCATCAATTCCCCAACTATACGCTCCGGCTTGGACCAATCCCTTTCCACAATCAACACTTTTCTTCCTTGTCTAGCCAATGCTGTAGCTATACATGGTCCAACAACACCAGCACCTACAACAATCACGTCGTATTTTTCATTCGTTTGAGCTTGAGTCATTTGATTAGTTCGTTCCTTCCACTTTATATATTTGTTTGTTTGATCCAACACTCTTTCCAGTAACTAATTAGCAAGGAAAATCACGGTCTATTTATATCTTAAGTAGCTCTTTGGTAAATCTAATCAAAATGGCACCACTCCAATAGCCGTGTCTTTAGTGATCAACTGTTTTATTTTTTTTCTTTTGGCTTTTTGCGCAGCTGGAATTTTTCATACGACGGAAAAAATGATTTATACGATGGGATGATGACTAGTGAAAAATTACAGATTTCTGATTTACAATACAATCATTCGAAAGTTTGATAAGACCATTTCTTGTTACTGTGTTTTTTTAAGACATCATCTGATTAAAGTAGATTTGGTTATGCTGAATTAGGCTATAATGACATGGTAATATGAAAAAGAAGACGGAGCATGTGAAAAATCCACAAGCTTTATTACTGCAAATTACAAAAGAATAAAGGTTATGACTATATATATTAAATTTAAAGAATCTATCAATCACTTTCTTCCTCACTAGAGTCTTCTTCACTTTCTTCTTCTGCATCTTGTAACCAAACGATGAAATTTTCAGTTAATTTTTTAACTTCTTTCAAGTCATTGGTTGCAATTGAGGCAGTTGAATTCCACCATTCTATAATATTTTCCTCTGCAACTAGATCCAAATCGTATAAAATCTTTACTGAAACAAATAAAACGATTTGGTTATAATCAGGTGATAATGTAATACATTGTTGTTGTAATAATTGTAACAAGTCGATTCTTTCTTGATCATCAAAAGCTTGTCTTTTGAAGAGAGGACCCCAAGAAGTAAATATTTTATTTGTTGCATCTTTGGAATTTAAGGTTTCTGTTGAGACGTATTGTTTAATCTTTGAAATCATTGCTTGTAAAGTAGCTGATCTAACTTCATGATAACCAACATTCATTGACATTTTCAAAGTATTTAATTCTAAAGCAGCAGTATCTAAATCGTGATTATTATCAATTGCTCTTTCTACGGTTGCAAAAGCTTCTTTATCGAAATGCTCTTCTTCTTCCTCATCAGATATACCATTTTCGAAATCAGTT
Organism: Hyphopichia khmerensis; assembly: GCA_030569195.1. Classification (NCBI taxonomy): domain Eukaryota; kingdom Fungi; phylum Ascomycota; class Pichiomycetes; order Serinales; family Debaryomycetaceae; genus Hyphopichia; species Hyphopichia khmerensis. The sequence continues at coordinate 21,259 of JAJMKE010000100.1, forward strand.
GAAAGTCCTGAAGTGGTTGATAATCTTCTACCACGAGAACTATGACGGGTATGTCTTTTTGATTTACGATTTGATATTGATGCAATTGATTCATCACTTAATGCTAAATTATTTAAATGATAAATCATACCCGAGTGTTGATTAATACTACCACTTGTAATTGATTCAGTTTCACTTTCATCTTCCAACTCTCTTTCGGATATATATAATGATCCAATACCATCTTCACCAACTATATCAGTATCATTTATATGAGTTGATTCATTTAATGATATTTTCTTATCTGGTATATCTTCATTATCTGAACCAAATGATGATGAAGAAGAATCAAAATCGTCATCAGTTTTTTTAATTGGTACATCAATAATTCTATAATTATGAGGAACTTTTTGATTTTCACCAATTATAACATTAAAACCAATTACTGAACCTTCACCAATATTTGAATTTTTTTTAATTGTTGCATTAAAAGCAACCAAGGATTTTGAAATTATAACATTATCTTCAATTATTGAATTATCCCAAATATAAGAATCTTTAATAATAACATTTGAACCAATTTTACAGTTTTTACCAATAACTGATTTATTTATAGAGGTACCTTCACCAACAACAGTATTATTACCAATTGAAGTACAATTTCCAATTTTACATGATTGAGCCAAAATAATTTTATCCTCTTTATAAATATGATTAAATTCATAAGTATAAGAATTATTTTCAGATAAGTTTGAATCAGGTACTAAAGGATAACACCATCTTGCTAAAATATCTTGAGAAACAGCATCATAAGTAGCCCAACTTTCGACTCTTGCTGCATATTCTGAACCATCAGTTATATAAGCATAAATAGTTTTTTTCAATAAATCTGAAGTTAAAACCCCTTTAACGAAATCGTTTCTTAAATATTGATAATCAAAATTTTCTTGAAATATTTGTGGAACATGAGGTGAACAAATATCCACATGACAATCAATTAAATCATTTCTAATTACAAATTCATCCTCAACATCTTCTAATAATTCTGGATCAATATTTATTGAAGTTTTCTTACCATCGACTCTTGGTAACTGTTGATAATACAAACACCTATTAGTGACCTTGTCTAATATAAAGGCAGCAGGTTCAATACGACTCCTAGTTCTATGTAACGGACTTGATGGAGTTAAAACCATTGTAACTATATGATCTTTATCATTTTGTTTCTTTTGCTTATGAGCATTCATTACTTTTGAAAAATCAATATTGGTTACAACATCACCAGAAACTAATAAGAAATCACCAGTAATTAAACCTCTATTATCTAAATCTCTCATTGCATCACCAACTGATCTTGATTCTAATGACATAATAGTTTTGATTGAAAAAGTTGAATTTTTAGAAGTCCATTTAGAGTTTTCAATATACTCTTGGATTTGATCTGCATGACTTGAACACATGAGGTATACTTCATTTACACCTGCTTTAGCTAAAAATTCTAAAGTATATTCAATTAATGGTACATTTGCTAATGGTAATAAACATCTTGGTTTAGCTGAAGTTAATGGCATAAATCTGGTTTGAAACGAGTCAGTTAAAACAATCGCTTGAAACCTTTCATCTTGAACCACCTCCTTTTGCTTCCTATTCTTTGGTGGCATTGTCTATAATGTCTTTCTTATATCAATCTTTAAACTCTTACTGGAGTGAATCATCAAGTAAAGGAAGAACGAAAGAAAAAAAATTCTTTGAAGAATGGAACTTTTGTGCAACGGTCACATGATACGTCACATGACGTATCACATGATATATCACGTGCAAAATGTAAGCAGTGACGTCAATGTTGGTGCATCCAGCTTCCCATACTTAAGAACAAACACAGTCAAAATACTTTGTCCCATTAAGAAACTGATTGCAAAAATAGATTGCAAAATATATAAAAGCATGGGAGGAGTTGCTCAAGGGTGATAAATATTCCAGGGAGCTGTTTAGAATAGAAGAATGGAGTGTAGGGATAAGAGGAAGAAAAAGTTTTAGGTGCCGAACGGACATTAAAAAGCGAACGAATGAGGTTTAATTTAATTGGTGGATTTTTACATATAATTTACAAATCTACTGCAAATGTATAGCAAGTGTATAAAAAACTGAAAGGAAGTTTAAAGGAATGTATAATTGTATATTAATTTGAAATGACTATAAACAAGAAGTAGAGGGCGTGGATCTATGAATGAAAAAGTATGTTTTATTGAAGATTAGTTGGATTTATTATCAACACTTTCAGCTTTTGCTTTTGCTCTTTTGATATCTTCAACCAATTGCTTTTCTTCGGCTTCCTTTTGCATTAAAACTTTTCTCCATTCAGGAATTGGAGGAGGTTTATGTTTATTAATTTCTTCTTCTTTCATTGCTAATAATATAGTACCTAATAATAAAACAATTGAAATGGCTTGAGCGTACATTCTTGCTTGAACTGCTTTTTGAGCAGTAGTCATGATTTTATCTCTATTAACTAAAACCCAAGATCCGTATAAAGATCCTGCCCATGCACCTAAGATGATTTTATACTTATGAGTATTCAAACCAGTGATAATACGATCTGATGTTGATAATCCAGCCCATTCACGATGTTCTTCCAAAACTTTTTGTTGACTATAGTCTGATGAATACATCATCTTGTCAAACTCAACTGAACCATTATCTGCCCATAAGGCACCCATACCAATGGTTGGAATACTGAAAATCATTGTTTTAATACTAGTATTAAAGGTATTAAATCTAGCAGTATGTCTCTTTTTCAAATAGAAAAAGATCCCCGTTGATACAACGGCACCGTAGAACAAACCTTTCCCAGCTTCGGTAAGGATATGATTGAAATGGGCTTCTCTCTCTTCTTTAGTTACCAATTTCATTCTCTCTTGGTTTATCAGATAAAGATAATGTAGTAGTTACTAACAAAAAGAAAAAAAACAGCAGTTTTTTTTTTTTTTTTCCACTGCGAGCAAATTTTTGAGCAAATAACGGGATTTGATTTTAATTGAAAAGATAAACCTAGCTTATTATAAATATCCAGGGAAATTTCCTTTGAACTTTGAACTATAATCTCAGTATAACTAAAGATGGATCACGCTAGTATGGGACACTCGATGCCAGGTCATGATATGCCAGAAATGTGCTCGATGAATATGATATTTACATGGAATTGGAAGAATACTTGTATAATATATGAATGGTGGCATATTAAGACATTAAGTCAATTTATAATATCATTTTTGGTGGTTATATTATTAGGTATGGGTTATGAATTTACCAAGAGTTTATTTAATAGATGGCAAGTATCGAATATTAATATAATAAATGGTTCTACAAATACAAATTCAATTGCAATCAGACAATATAAATTAAAACAAAGTTTATTCTATGGATTTCAAGTTGGCTATTCCTTCATGTTAATGTTGATCTTCATGACTTATAATGGATGGTTTATGCTTGCAGTAGTGATTGGTGCTGTAATTGGTCATAACATTTGGAATAATCCAATTACTTCAGATGAGAGATCAATGGCTTGTCATTAAAACTTGTACAATCTCTACATAATAAATATATATCATTACCATTATTATTATAATTATTAGTATTATTATTATTAGTATTACTATTATTAATGTAAGTCAAGTTACTTATACCTTTTGTTCATATTGAACGTTAACTGAATGGAGAGAATCAGAACCATTTGCTGATCTTCCTTCTAATACTTCGACAGTTCCATGTCTATTTTTATGTTCAATTGCATCAGCAATTTCTCTTAATCTACTAGCATAACTTGAGAAAAATTCATCGTAGTTATTACCAAATTCATCCAAGGTTTCGGACATTTCATATAAATCCATCCCCATTTCTTGAGCTTCTGCATCGGCAGTTAATTTACAGCCGGGAATATGATCAACAACAACAATAATTATAAAGGTGAAAACTGCAGTCCAAAGAACAATTGAAGTCCATGCAGCAATTTGATAACCAAGTTGAACAAAATTACCATCAATCCAACCCCCGTCAATTTCAGTAATACCATCGTATCCAGCAATGGTTTTTGAAGCAAAAATCCCAGTCAAGGTTGAACCAACAATTCCACCAACTCCGTGAACAACAAATGAATGACTTGAATCATCAATACCAACCCATTCGTTGAAATTTCCTAAACTTCTACAAATAGCGGCATTAATAATGGCAGTAACTGCAGCAGCCCAAGGTGGATAAAATCCACAACTTGGAGTAATATTAACCAAACCAACTATAACACCATCACATGCAGCCATCAAACTATATTTACCACTGATAAGTTTATCCATTATAACATAAGTTACACTAGCAAATGAAGATGCCAAAATGGTATTCAAAAAAATATAACCAGTTCTAGTATTAACAGCCAATAAAGTACCAGAATTAAAACAAAACCAGGCACCCCAAATCAAAGTCACTCCAATAAATGTAGTTATAGCAGAATGTCCTTTATAATGAGGAACTTTACCCAATTTTTTACCAGGACTTCCTCTTGGTCCAAGGTAAAAAGAATAAATTAATGAAGCAACCCCACTTGAAATATGAACTGGTCCACCCCCGGCAAAATCAAGAGCACCAAGGTTGAAAAGCCATCCAAACCAAGTCCAAAAAGCTTCTGGTGAATAAACAGCAATTGTAAATAAAATTCCAATAATTTGTGATGGTAAAACTCTACCTCTTTCACCAATAGCACCCAAAAAAATTTGAGCAGTTGCAACTGGGAAGAAAACATTAAAACAAAAATTAACAACTGAAGGTATAGTACCACCATCTGCAAGCGGGCTAGCTTGTTCATCGTGTAAAGCTGCATGGGCCAAATCCCCATACATGGTTGAACTTGCTGCAGAATTAGCAACCGAGTATCCAACTAAATACCAAATAATAACAACCACTGCTGTAGTCATATAACTTTGAAATAAAACTTGAACAATATTCTTTCTCTTCATAAATCCCATATAGTACATGGCAATACCGGGAGTAATTAAAAACACCCCAAATGAACAAAACAATATATAAACTACATCTGCAGTAACCATACTGGATGTTTGTTTCTCCAAAGAGGATTCTCTCTTCATTAGAGTCTCATACATCGATGACATCTTAAATGATTTAGCTTCTACTTCTTCTTCGTTGTATTGTTATATCTTCTCGTAATCCGAGTATTACTTATGCTGAATGATCAAATATCAAAGAAATGAAGAGAAAAATTTCTTCAATTCTGACTTTGAGCTTCCTGGTAGATTCGTCCATCATTTATAGTAATAGGAATGACAAGAATTTTTTCGAAATTTCGGCATAGATTTTAGTTTATAAGTTTCGGCATTTAGTATTAGAGCTGATAAGAGAGTCGTGTAAGTTGATGCTTCTGTGTCTTTGGCCAATTGTTTTTTTGCGTCCAAAGGTTTGTTGGATGGATTCCTTTACCCAATTGGGACAAGCTAGGCAGGTGTAAGGGTTTTTTGTCCTGATTTCGATTTGATAAGCAAAGACGTTTATCGGTAGATAATTTTTATTTTAACTGAATAAATATACTACTTAAAGAATAACTAGATAGCTTGATCATGTTATTATTAAGTGGGGTTTGTAGACTGTGATCTTGGCTCAGAAAGAAAAAAAAAAAACGGCCAAACGGGGGATTGTGATTCGTTAAAAGCAACAATTGAACAAAGAGGATTATCAAAAACAATAACGAGTATTGCAACTATTGATAGGGTTATGAAAACTTTAGCGGTTGGGTTATCTCATGTACCTAGTTCTATATAGATGGGGTTAAGTTCATTTCATATAAGTTAGCGGCTGAAAATAGGCAGGAACATGCATGTTTGAGGTTAAAGTATATTAGTCTATCTTACTTCCGCTAGTTTATAGCTTATTATTGTCTTATCAACACGTTTTTTAGATATTGCTCATGATTAAAATTGTAGTTTTAATTACGTTGATAACTTTTTTACAAGTTTGATAGCTATTTTACAAATTTGATAGCCTTTTTTCAAGGTCTTTGATACTTTTTTGATAATATTATACTCTTCACCAAATATTAATGTCTTTCGTGAACCTCCATGTAGGTTACCTTTTGTTAGGACGTTGTAATTAGTAAAGATAAAGGCTTTTTAGATACCCTGAATAATAAATTTCATATAAGCCTCAAATTGCAACAATCATTTTACATATTGTACATCTCATCGAGGTGCACTGATTTCGTTAAAGGTTTCCCCACTTGTAAAACGTTTATTTTTCTTCTATGCTCTTCATATGGGATTTTTGAGTCTAATTTTAATAAATTCCAGAATCATGGCTGCATTAGCATAAGATTTTGGTTATATTATCTTCGGTCAATGTGTTTGCGTAGCGATTGGATCGGAGAAAACATTGCGAGTCCGATGGCCCGGGCTAAAAATTTACAACCGACTCAGAGCTTTTGCAACAATGTCTCGGATACAATAACACTTCAGTAAAGTATTCTTTTTAGAGTCAATCAAGGAAGTAAAATGCAAATAAATAACTTCTTAAGAAGATACCAGGTTGTTCTGTAAACTAGATTAGCTTCTGGCCGTAGTGGAAAGGGTAACAAGAAAAGAAACATAATTTTACAAGCAATGAATATATTGAACTTATATAGTCGAAAATATCAATTGTTAACTAGCCGTAAACTTTTTAAACTTAAATTTAAAGGAATAAGAAACTTATTTATACCATTTACACAAAGAACCAAGAGTACAAAAGAACAAAAATATCTGAAAAAAAGAAGAGGTTGTAGGATTTAGGATATGTATTTTCTCCAGCTTGGAGAATAGAAATAGTAACAATCTAAAATTGGAATTGGACCAGCTTTCACCATCAATTTTCTTTAGTATAAGTGAAACGGGTGGGCCACGTCTATAAGATCCTTACTTTGAAGATGTTCTTCTTTGCAGTAACTTCAATAAGCAATAACTATGCTGGTTGCAGCTTTGAAAACTACATCATGTTTTCAGCTCAATATCAATTGATTAGATCATTGATTGAATATAAAAGACTCATCCATCTTTGTACATATTTCGGCTATCGTCAAATTAACTGATTTTTCAAAATACGCAGGTAGTATCCTTTTATAGTTTTGACGCCTATCATGTTATTTGTAGTATTTACTTTTCATTCAAGAAAAAAAAAGTACCCTGTAAAGGTCAATGAGTTGATGTAATATATAAACAGCTCGTGTTTCACTGATGGAGTCTCTTCTTTTTTTGTTTGCCCTAGAGGAAAAGAATAAGCATGTATAAAAAAGATATAATTTATATACTAAAGAACTAAAATTCCGAAAACCGACCTTGTAACAACTCTAATGCGCCAAAATTGATATCTTTCATCGAATTTTGTAAATTTATGTAGACGTCACTTTTGTGTAAAATATAAATAATTGAAACTTAAAAATCACTGGCATAGTACTATTCTCGGTAATTACACCAAAAAAATCACTTCCTGGCTTTCCACTCCAGTAAGAGAAATATCTTGTGGATATTCGATTATATGTTCGTGATATTTCCATTTCTTTAAAAAAATGTTAAAATCTCTTTGTAAAGTGTGCCATCTTTATGCGAGGACGATGCTAATCTTTTCCGTCGTGTTAAAGTTAAGGAGGTTTTTGCCCTAACTAAACACTAGATGTACGGAGGTGTTTTCCTTATACATTTAATATCTATGATTTAGTGTATACCTAGAAGAATGAGGAAACAGAATAAAAGGTCTGAAACCCCCAATTGTTAGTTGAGATACTGGTTCCTGGGAAGCTAGTGTCTTATTGCGTTTAAATTATAGATTCGGTGCATCGTTGTAAGATACCAGTTTTTTTGCAGCCGGTTGGCCCAAGGCAGGTAATCGTTCCGATTTTTTATTTTTTTATATATAGGTTCATAAATTTTACTAACCAAATAGAAAAAATATAAACCGAATAGATAGAGAACAGTATACAAGAGGCAGCATCGAAATACTTACAATAGTATCTGTAGCTTCTCAAAAGACCTGGTTATAAGAATAAATTCACCTTTGACATATTAGCTATTCATTTTAGCAGAACAAAAAAGGCTGCGAAAAAAATTTTTATGCTTGCTTGGAAGAATAAAAAGAGCCCTACACTTTTTCCCTGATTTAAACTCATCTGTTAAACTGCTTTACTTATATCATAGAAGTAATGGATTATGAGATAGAAACCGAAAAATATTTTGAGGAACTCTTGAATAATTTTCAGAAAAAGATCGAAAATTATTCTTTTGATGACATTCGCAGTCTAATTGAGAGGCACGCTGACAACTCGCAGCATGGTGAGAATGGCATGGTTACCTCCACAGTTCAAGTGTCCACTGATTCCATTAAGGCATTTCCAATTTGGCTTCGTCTTAAAGTTAAGGTTCATATAGAAGAGAAATTACGCAATTTTCAAAGCGACCTCAAACCCAGCAAGCTCATGACATCTCACCAGATGTCTCTTGTTCAAAACTTTTTGCTTGCGATTTATAGAATTTATTTCTTATTACCTCTTGATTCATTTCCAGCATACGAAGAGGCCGAATCTGGTGCGGGAAACGCTAATATGGCAGTAATGGTATTTAAACTTCCAACATTCCCCGAGAGAAGTGAATCTTACGTATACAATGACTATTACCGGGACGTTGAGACTACTGAAGAGCGTCATCTCAGAAAAAGCCTCCGTTCATTTTACTTAAGTCTTGAATGTTCTGATCTTCATCTAGAAAGCAATTTCGAGGAGGCAAATGCCAAAATTATGAAGGAGTCATATAAGAAGCAAAATGATGGGAAGCTTCTTGCTAATTGCTGTGCGGAAGTTCTTGAATTTTTGGAAGCTCTCGAATTTTATCGTGCTGATAAAGAGCTGATGAAGCACTGGCTTGTCGAGCCATGTATCAAAATACTTGAAACAATTTTTGAAAGTATTGCGTTAAAGAACACAGAGAAGTATTTCAATGAATACACCAACTCTTCTCGTTATAACCCAATTCCTGATCATTTCTATAAGATCAAGCCTTTCATTACGGTGGAGTACAAAAACAAACCAATTCTCACTATAGGATACAAATCTTGGCTGAAAATGCATTATAAAGACGGAACTCAAAAGGGTAATAGCATTGAACACATAAACCTAGGATTGTCATACCTAATGATCACCAAAACTACAAAGTTTATAGTTTCTGACTTTTATATAACAACACTTTATGAGTTTGATTTTGAGAGAACAAAAGCTCGCAATATTAATCTAGACCCCGATAGTCCACCAACGGTGTACTTTTATCATAGAGTGATTGGATTGGGAGACGCTTTTACAGCTCAATGTGCAATAACAGCAGAGATATACAAGCAAGCAACCATTTTTGATGATGACAAGGCTAGAAGGAGGGAAGAAGAAGCAGGAGAGTATTTGCTTGGACTACTATATGCCGGTGAGAAAGCTGTAGAAAAAGCTGAGCTTCAATGGAACAAAAAAATTATTAAAAGAGCCAAAAAGTTAAATCTGAATTTGATAGAGAGTCATTTTGCTAATGTTATTGATGGAGTTTTGACTTCGGGATTCTCGGTATTGGAGCTTCAATCCGATTGTAAAACTTTTTTATTTACCTATTCATCTCTATGCAACGCGTTCCCTGAATTCAAGACAAGACTAACAGACTTCAGCCCATGTGACAAAATTGTGATGAAGTTTTATGACTTGTATGTTCTTCAACTGAGATACCAAATCTACTCATACTTTGAGTATATTAAGTTCCATCAACTTATACAAATTTACAATAGCGGGAACAAAGATCCCGTTAAGACGGTAAACTGTCCAATACTTTACGATTATGGAGTTGCCAGAATAAAAATGGGAGACCAGTTGCCTTTTTGTGGGAACTATATGCTATTACCATATGTTGAAGATCAGCCTGATAGTTTCAACCAATTCACTCACGAAAATGGATGTAAGCAGATGAGGGCTCTACTTGAATTTCCAATGGATATTTGGATTGAAGGGAGGGATATATTGGTTAACAAGGGAGAGTTAGTCCTCTTGGGACACCTTGTCTTCGAAACCAGCAAAGCTCTAATAAGATATGGAGACGATAGCCCATATGACAATTCAAGAGAAATTTTTGAAGATGAGTATTTCAGGGTTCGTAAGTGATTAGCTGCAAAAAAAAAGCAATAACAGCTCCTGCTTCTGATTTATTTGTGAAATGGCAACTTTTACTCTAAGCGGCATTGACAAATGTCAAGTCACTGTTGTCTCTTGATTTTCAGTGAATACAAATGCTCAGAATTGGGTCATTGCAGCTTTTGAAATTGAGACCAATAATTGTATTTTTGGAAGTTTCTTTTGTAGCAATTTTTTTTTAAGTCTGTTGGTAAAGGTTAGGTAATTCCCTGCCTCGGCGATCGTCGGAATTCTTGAATTTTCAAAAGAAGCTGGTGGTATTTATTACTGGTTTTGAGGATGGTTCAAAAGCGTCTTTTGCTAAATAGTTGGCGATGTTGAAGATGAATCAGATATAAGACTACATCTGAATGTATGACCTTGGACTAAACAGTCTCTATATATCTTTATTTTTATATTTGAAGCACTCACTCTTATTGAATTGTATTTTTACGAAATGAATTTAATTCATTATTTTTAAATCAACGAGTATACCACCAGCCTTTTTTTTTTACTAACAAGAATATATATTTAATATCTATAAATTAATATATACCTAAGAGAATGAGGAAACAGACTGAGAAGACTGAAAAAACCTCGAGGTTGAAGAAAGTGTATAATAGAGTAATTCCTAAGGAATTAGGGAGTTGTTGTGTTTATATTATAGATTGAGAGCGTGAATGTAATAAGATACCAATTTTTTTGCAGCCTGATGACGCAAGGCAGGTAATCTCATCAGTAGTAACCTGGAGAGAGAAGTAAAAACTTTTGATATATTTCCAAAATTTTTTCCATTTCTCGCCTGAACAGGCGCCAAGAGAGGTAAGTTGTTGTGATCCTAACTCTTGATCTTTACCCTGGTATTGCTGAACTTAAATTTTCTAATTGAATTAACATCAGATAAATCATTATAAATAAGAACAAGATCTCTGGTTCTTCTCTTGGTCTTATATCTCTTAACACTGTATCTACCCATTATAACCTTATTTAATTTGAACTAGATGATATGTGATTACAAAAGATGATCTTATTACTTCTGGTTTTTTTTTTTTTATTCTGGTTTTTTTTTTTTTTTTTTTGCGTAACGTGAGTATGCATTTACTAACTACTTAGAGAAGAAAACAGATACCGTAGAAGGGTTCAGGAAAAGAATAAATCATAAAAACCTGAAGTGAAAAGAGTGTGAATGGTGAAAATGTGTAGAAAGAATGTGGCTAGCGACATTCAAAGAATGGTCGCAAAATTTTTTTTTTTTCACATATATGTTCATATATTTTTCTCATCATTCCCAATAAAAGTAGGCACCATGCAAGGAAATCCCTTCATATTATCCAATTTCTTCAACCTTGAGGTTTTTTCAGTCTTCTTAGTCTGTTTCCTCATTCTCCTAGGTATATATTAATCTATAGATATTAAATATATATTCTTGTTAGTTAAAAAAAAAAAAAAAGAAAAAATTTTTTTTTTTTTTTCACATATATGTTCATATATTTTTCTAAATTCTTGTCAGACCTGACGGGTCTGGCGTTGGTGACTCGGTTTGATCCGCGCACCAAACAAAATCTAGTACAGAAAAGATTTGAATTATTTTGTGTTGCAACCTCGATGAGGCATCCATTTATTTCTATATTGTATATATAAGTACAAATTCCCATGACTGCAACAAAAAGAAAGAGAAAAGTTTTTCTCGGTGTGGTGCTGTGTGCGTGTGGCACTAAGTGACTATTCACATTACATGTGATTGGTTGGAAGCAGTATGGTGAAAGATATATTCGGTTTTTACATTATATAGTGTCCTAGATTCTTTTTATTCTTAGTTTTCATTCTATAGTTAATATATTGTTGTTTTCCCTTTTAACAATAAATTAAAAGAAAAGCTAAAGCTAACTAATAGACTAATCTACCACCCACAGGTATTAGTAAGTATCAACTAATATCACCTAATTGCGTGTGTTATGATTGTCCGTTTGGAAACTAGTTTTATCCTTATAAACTA
>JAJMKE010000101.1:8667-33333 GCA_030569195.1 Hyphopichia khmerensis
TTTTTCATTTTTTTTTCAGTTTTTTTCAGTTTTTTTGGTTTTAGTTTAAAAGGGTTGTATTTTTGTTATATTATCTAATTTAGGTTGATTGTAATCATATTGATACTTGCATGGAAAGATGCTGACTACAGAAACTTCATCTTCGCCTCCTTATATACCGAAGGTTGAGGATTTGAAACCACTACCGGATGATGAAAAATTATCAAATCAAGCTAAAAATTTAAATCTACAATCAACTAAAATGAATGATTCACTGTCTTCCAACCAGAAGATAAGTATCAATATGAATACTCCTAAAATTGGTGTTAAACCACAACATCCACAGCAACATCCACAACAAAATCCGCAACATGTGAATCCGCAACAGCAGCATCCGCAACAGCAGCATCCGCAACAGCAGCATCCGCAACATCCAGCACCTCACTCAACTTCAAAGTTCCCAGCAATTGCCATTAAACCAAAACCAAATATTGCACCGGCACCATTAAGCTCTAATGTCAAATCGAGTTTTGATATGAATTCAAGATGTTCATTCAAATCAGATATTTCATTGAATATTAATACTTCCAAGAAATGGGTATTACCTCCAAGACCAAGACCAGGTAGAAAACCAACGAGCTCATCTCCCGTAATAAGTGCCAAATCACCTTCACTTAATCATCAACCTATAAAGAGTCCACCCAAAAGGAAAGTCAATAGAAAGAAAGAAGATTTGAAAAATGTTGCTAAAAAAGTTCAAACTCCTCCATTGAATCCATCAACAAATCAAAATACAACTACTTCATCCATTAGCAAAAGTGCCCCATCCAGTCATACACTTGCACCAACCAGTAATACAAATTCACCAACTATTAATACAACCAGTAAAACAATGGCACCAAATAGTGGTTCAAATTGTGCCAATATTCCACCTATACCAGCACCTAAGAAGATTAATTTAGGTAAACCTGCCATACCAATAAATCCAAATCATTCCAATGGATCCTTACTCAATCCAACCTCGGTGAAACAACCACCAATAAAAGTATCAGCGGTGACTCCATTAATGGGGAAAGTTGCTACTAAACCAATTAGTTCAATAACAATTAAACAAGAACCAAAGGAACTTTCAAAAGAAAAATTAGAACCAAAGGAAAATGTAAAAGTAAAATTAGAAAATCAAGAAAAATCAGAACCTAAAGCCAAATTAGAACCTAAAGTAAAATCAGAACAAAAAGAGAAATTAGATATTAAAGAAGCTAAAAATGAAAAATTACCAAAAATTGAATCCAAATTAGCATCAAAGGAAAAATCAACCAAAAAGAAAGTTACTGATAAAAATGATATTATACAATTACAAACTACATTTCTTAATAAATTAAAAGAACAAGAATTAATTCGTAATTATATTGAAGTTATTAATAATCAAATTAAAGAACTTAGATTTGTTCAAAATGGGGTAATTACATTTGATGCATTAAATGATAATGATGTTAATAAAGTAACATCACCAACACCAACACCAATAACTCCACAAACCAAAACAATAATGAATAATCTGATATCATCATATGAACAATTAGAAAAAATCAATAATATTAATGATTTAAATAAATTTCTTGCATATTTAACCAAAAGTTCAAATATAATTCATAGTGTTACTAAAAAATTTTTAAATGGTGATACAAAATTAGAATCACCAACTAATAATGAAGGAAGTAAATTATTAGAAGAACAAATTAATTATTATTTAAAAGTTAAATCTAAATATAAAAGTTTAAAAAATCAAGAAGTTAAATCAATTGAAAAATTGAAAAAGAATAAAAATAATAAAGTTGATATTAAAAATAATAGTCCAGTAATGTTATCACCAATCAATTCATTAAATAATACACCAGCACCAATGAATCCATTATCACCAGGGATTTTATTTACACCTAATTTATTAAAACCAATTAATGTTAATCAAGATTTAATTGATTTTGATATTGATGTACTAGAAAATCCTCCAAATATAATTAATCATCAAGATGATGAAAATTTTTTGGAAGATCAAAGTGAAATTTTCCAAAATTTATCTAATGATAATTCTACAATTACTTCAAAAAAAAAGAATTGTGGATTTTGTACTAATGATACTCCATGCTTATGTTTTGAATTTGATGATAATGAATTGAAATGAATACAAGTGAAACAACAGAACAAAAATCTTTTAACAAAAACAATACAAATACAAATTCAATAATAACTTATATGTATAGATGTAAATATATATTAAACTAATAAATAAAATAATTAAAAGAAAGCCAAGTAAGAACCAAATATAGCAGTAAGTGCAACAACTGCATAACCAGTTCTATAAACTCCTTTAATGGTTAATTCTTTACCCAAATCCCAAATTAAATGTCTTATACCATTAAAACTATGGAAAGCAAATGGGAAAGCCATTGCTGCTTTTAATCCAACTTTAGTAAAAGCTGATAATCCAGCAAAAGTTCCAATAATTAAACTAGAATCAAATGGAATATCTAATATTGAAGTAGCTGCATATCCACAAGTTAAAGCATAAAATGCACCAGCCATTGCAACCCCAGTAATTCTATGAAATGATGATAAAACCATGGTAATTTGTGGTTTATAAATGGTTAAATGTGGAGAGGTTGGACGATTCTTACGTTGTGCAACCAAGACTTCTTGTTCTTGATCATGACTTGCCTTAACAGTTGAAACATATCTTGTTAATAAAATTGAATTAGCTCTTTTATTAATAACTTGACGACCAATAGCTAAATAACTGTTAGTAAATTCCTCTTAATTCTTCCCTTGCTTCCCCTTCTTCCTTCTTCCTTCTACCCTATCTACCCTTGAATACATACGTCTTGTTAAACCCAAACCAATACGTGAAATCATCTTACTTGTATAGAATAATAGGTATATAGTTGTATTTCACTCAAATCGCATTAGCTTTATTGATTTTTTTTCTCCTTTCTTTCCTTTCCCTTTAGTTTTAGCTGGGGTTAAACCCCCATACCTCCCGGCAGATTTGAGTAAACCAATCGGATGTTTTGAATTACTGTGCGGATTCGGTGGTTGGGTGGGATTACGTAATCACATTACCAAGTGAAGTGTACGGGTGTGTATTGAAATTTAATATATAAAACAGAGTATATTGATCCTAGTACTCTTGGATTAACTTTATACTAGTTGATATAATAAATGTATCTTATAAATGTATCTTATAAATGTATCTTATAAATGTATTATATGAAGAAGATGTATCTTATAAAGTGTAAGTAATAAATGCAAGTATTAAACATATGTCAAACATATGTCAAACATATGTCAAAAAAGACAACATTGACCCAAGATCCGCCTATAAGCACATACAGTAGGCTTTTGTTATATGAATTGAACTGATACATGAAGTATTGTAGAGGATCTGATATGATGCTGGTATTATAAAAAGTGCTTGTATCAAAAAGTGTTTGGTTTTGCAATTTTCTAAAACAATATCCACAAATGGAACAAGATCCATTGACTGCAAAAAAGAAAATTCCATGTTGGAATATCAAGCTTGGATGCCCCTCATCTACAGCTATCAAACTAGTATTAAAATGCTATTGATTCAAACCAACAATCAGACAGAAATAACACTAATAAGATTGACTAAACAATATTAAACATAAACAGATATTTTCAGCACTAGCTTTGGATTAGGTATACTTAGCAGAAGCTCAATAGGATATGCACCATATCATTCAAATAATTCCAGGATTGATACGGTTAATAACCAATAAACACCCAAACTCATATACACGAATAGAAATTAATTTAAACTTATTATACTAAACTATTTCTCAGAATTAGCATCTGAGCTACGGCAAAAATTCAAACAAGAATATTTTTAAATCTGTGAAAATCAACGGGAGAATGCAAATTCCCCATCCAAGATCAATGTCATTATGCATCCGAGTCAGGTCATATCATACAAGATCAGTCTATACAAGATCACTCTTTAATCAAGAACAAGTAGTAACCAACTGTAATCACTACGAACCCTCTACGTGAGTTATGTAATACATTTAAATTTTTTTTTTTTTTTTTTTTTTTGTTCTGCTTGTTACTCCAGATTTGTTTTGAGGGGAAGATAAGATTTAATCAATAGATAAACTAATTGTACTGAATATATATATATATATACATATATATATATATATATATATATATGTATAGATTTTATTGATATATGTATGCTAGTGTACTATAAATTAGTTTACTATAGTGTGCTTTATATAATGTATATCTTCATGTGACGTATTTAATGATATCATAATTTAACAATGTTGATGTTGTAATTACGATTATAATAATAAATTACTAATTTAACATAAACGAATGATTTTTAAGACACTTTATGCTTAATTAGCTCTAATGCTTACTTTCTTCTTTCATTTGCTATTGTTAGGTTATAGTTTTAGCTTGTTTATTATCTGGTAAGGTGCTTATTGCTTAATGGCTTGTTGCTTTATAATGGTTGGGGATTGGGTCTTTTGGCCTCCTCTTTAATTTTAATTCTTTTTTTTTTTTTTTTTTTCTTTTTTCTGTTCTTTTTCTTTTTCTTTCTGGCTAAAACATTTTTTCTCTTTGGTTTTGTTTAATGGCGGCTGGTCATACTCCTTTTCCTTATCAATTTTAACACTGTATATCATCTTGTGGATTACAATATCCTATTATACACATATATTCTACTGAACATCGAAGTATATATAAAAGTATATTTGCACATATTAGAAGTTTTTTAAACAGAGTTTGTTTTTCCATCTAGCTAGAGTATCAAGTTTTTTTTTTTTTTATTTTTAGAGAGTGTTTCATACTAGATACGTCATTTATATAGGTCATTGATTATGAATAATTCTATTGATTCTGATAATAATCAGAATAAGAATATTATTCATCAGAATAATGTTCTTACCAGCAGTGATGATGTTACAAATACCTCCACTAATGATAATTCCAATGAAAAATTGAATATGAGTAAAACATCGGATACTATAGTAAGTGGTTCAACTGCAAATGCTACATTTGCAGTATCCAATACTCCTGAAGATGATTTTGATAAACCTACTCAATCGGTATATGAAACAATTCCTGCATCTCAAGTTGATAAATCTGTTCGAGAACATGAACCCCCATTACCTTCACCACCAGCACATTCACCTCCTACTCAATTACCAACACATTCAAACCCATCACCTCATTCAAACTCAATACCACCACAACCAGCATCAAAACTGCAATCACAAGAACAGGAGCAAGAACAGGAGCAAGAACAGGAGCAAGAACAGGAGCAAGAACAGGAGCAAGAGCAAGAGCAACAGAATCAGCAACAACACCATGAACAAGTACAAAACGAACAACAATTTGAACAAGTACAAAGTAAACAGGTACAAAGTGAACAACAACAGGAACATCAACAGGAACATCAACAGCATCAACAGGAACATCAACAGGAACATCAACAGGAACAACAGCATGAACAATATGAACTGCATGAACATCAAGGTACTCCAGATACTATACAAGATTCCAAAGTGTCTCAACCCAAATCAAATAATCGAAAGGAGAGTAATGAAAGCAGTATTGAAGATGACTCCATCAATAATGATGAGGATTCAAAGCATTTAGAAAATTCTTCCGATTTAACTTTCAAAAAGAAGAATGTTCGTAAACCAAGAGCTCAATCTATTCAATCAGTTTTATCAACCGCTTCTTTAAAATCTTTAAAACATCAAGCAATCAATAATCCTCCAAATTTTCAAAGAAATTCAAGTATAATAAGTAATGATAATAAAAATCAAAATAACAGTTCCAATAATAACAATTCAAATACCAATAATAACTCAATTAATGGTTTTAGTTCTTCGAAAAACTTTCAATCATTTATTCAAGCCCCGGTTTTATCAAGTATTTCAAATTTAAAAATGAGTGATAACATTGCTATTGGTCAACAATTACCTTTTAATGATAATTCAAACGATAAGAACTCTTCCAATTCAAGCAATGATAATTTTAACGACGTTAATAATAATAATAATGCTGATAAAACTGTAGGAAAAAATAATAGTCAAGATGAGGATGATCAAGAAATATTATTACAACAACAAAGATTAACAATTAATGCATTGAAAAAATTAAGTTTATCACCAATGCCTTTCACTAATACTGAAAAAAATGATGAATCTTCAGTTAAAACTAAACAAATTCAAAATAATCCTAAAAAATCTCAACCTTATCAACCAGCAGAAGTCGATTTATCGTCTTTTGCTAGTTTAACCCGTCAATCCAATAATTTGAATAATAATAATAATAACAGTATCAATAATTCTAATAAGGTTGATAAGCCTAATTCTGTGAATTTATCAAATAATCCAAATAATGATTTATCCAATACTACAACTAATACCTCATCTAATACCTCAAATAAAGACCAACCAAGTAAATCAATGTCATCATCAACTTCAACTTCAATAAACCTCACCTTAAATAATGGTTTAAATCAGCCATCAATTAATAAATCACCTGAAAATAATTCAATTGTCTCACCAGATTCAACCCAATCAAATAAGAAAAATTCTCCTAAAAATGATAACATTAAAAATTATCATAATGAAGTTCGTCAAAGTCATTTATCTCATTTTAAACCTTCTACTTTGAATAAAATGGTGCCGGCTGCAGTAACTCCCCCTTCAGATATGAATGTTAGAAGAAGTGTTACCGGTATCCCTCCTTCTTTACCTCAATTACCTTATCAACCTCCCCAGCCTCCTCAACCCCCTCAACCTCACCAGGCCTTACAACCTTTACACCAGTCTCATCCTTCTCAATCCCTTTATCCCCAGCATCATGTTCAAGAACATCAAACTCCAAATCCAAGTTCAAACCAACTCCTTCCTCATATTAACCCTAAAGATAAACAAGTGAAACAATTGAAAGGTTTTAGAAGTCCAATGTACGTCCCTGCAGTTTTAAGAATGACCCTCAATGATGATTTACCCCATCCATTACCTAATAATGGCTCCATCAATAATCCAATAAACAATAATGGTGGTGTTGACATGGACAGAACTAA
Organism: Hyphopichia khmerensis; assembly: GCA_030569195.1. Classification (NCBI taxonomy): domain Eukaryota; kingdom Fungi; phylum Ascomycota; class Pichiomycetes; order Serinales; family Debaryomycetaceae; genus Hyphopichia; species Hyphopichia khmerensis. The sequence continues at coordinate 15,776 of JAJMKE010000101.1, forward strand.
TGGAATCTCAATTCAATCTTCTGCCAGAGATACCTCTTCTTCTAGAACTTCAATCAAATCATTTGAATCAAATATGTCAAATGATTCATCTCCCTCATCTCCTTTGGTATCTTCTCCAGTTTCTAATACCGGTCCTTATACTTTAAATAAGAAGAAGTATGAGCATATTTTAAAAGCAGCACCTACCAGGAAACATTGGTTGAAGGATGAAAGTGTTAATAAATGCCAAATTCAAGGTTGCTCAAAATACTTTAATTTCTTTGAAAGAAGGCATCATTGCCGTAAATGTGGGGGAATCTACTGTAAGGAACATACTTCTCATTATTTGTATATTAATCATTTGGCTCAATTCACCACTGGTGGTAGAGGTACTTTGTCAAAAGTTTGCGATAATTGTATCGAAGCTTATAACGATTTTATGAAAGTTGAATTTGGTGTTGATATTAATTCCCCTCCAACCTTAAATCATTCTATTTCCATCCCTAATAATCATTCTCATCCTAATCATGATGAAGAATTCAATGATAAATTATCTGATTTACCTCGTGGCAATGTAAATACAAATGGTAATACTTCCCCAAGAAAGAATAAATTGCAATTTGATGAATATAATGGTGATTTGGTGGAAAATTCTAAAGGGTCAAACCCCAGATCTGACCAATTGGTCGGAAGTGTACCAGCCAACTGGAGCTGGAGTTCTTTTTAATTCATTATTATTTATTTTAGTTTATTTATTTATTTAATTTTTTTTTATTTTATTTATTTTATTTTTTTTTTTTTGCATCCTTTTTTCCTTTCTTCTTAGTTTATCTTATAACTTTTCATCTTCTTTCTTCCTCCTTTATTAATCATCACACCTAGGCATCAATACTTTTAGGACTTTTAATAGATACAAATCGGATACATTGGCAGTTTATGTAATATTGTAGGATTTTTGACAGCTCGGTGTACGGTTGATAGATTCGGTACTGCACATAATCATACACCGATAATATTTTTTTCTCTTTTGAAAAATTCTCACAAACAACACGGTGGTTTGAAAGACCAGTTATTGATCTTTAAATCTTTCTGCAATCAATTGATTGAATTATCTCTAAAAACTGCTGTCAATTTAATTGGAACATTTGATTGGAATCAATTTTCATTGTCATTGATATCAGGAAGGTCGAGATTAACATCATGGCAACTTCAAAATCTCAATTGAAAGTATTGGGAATTAATGTTGAAACCATTCGAACATTACTTCAAGTAATCATTTTCATTTCAATTGCTGGTGCTGCAATTTCTTCTAGATTGTTCTCAGTTATTAGATTTGAAAGTATTATTCATGAGTTCGATCCATGGTTCAATTTTAGAGCTACCAAATATTTAGTCACCCATTCATTTTATGATTTCTTAAATTGGTTTGATGACAGAACTTGGTATCCTTTAGGTAGGGTCACCGGTGGTACCTTATACCCCGGTTTAATGGTAACATCTGGTGTAATCTGGCATTTCTTAAGAGAGTGGTTATGTTTACCAGTTGATATTAGAAATATTTGTGTTTTACTAGCCCCCGCCTTTTCAGGTTTAACAGCTATTTCAACATATTTCTTAACTAAAGAAATGAAAGATTCAAATGCAGGTTTATTAGCTGCAATTTTCATGGGTATTGCTCCAGGTTATATTTCCAGATCTGTTGCTGGTTCTTATGATAATGAAGCTATTGCTATCACCCTTTTAATGGCAACATTTTACTTTTGGATCAAATCAATGAAATCAGGTAGTGTCTTCTATGGTACCTTAACTGCTCTTTTCTATTTCTATATGGTTTCTGCTTGGGGTGGTTACGTCTTCATCACCAACTTGATTCCTTTACATGTTTTTGTTTTAATTTTAATGGGTCGTTATAATCACAGACACTATACCGCTTACACAACTTGGTATGCTTTAGGTACCTTGGCTTCAATGCAAATTCCTTTTGTCGGATTCTTACCAATTAAATCAAATGATCATATGGCTGCATTTGGTGTTTTTGGATTGATACAATTGGTTGCCTTTGGTGATTATGTTAAATCTAAAATTCCATCTCAACAATTCAAAACATTTTTGGCTGTTTCATTATCTTTAATTACTTTATTAGGTATTGGTGCTTTATTTGCATTGACTGCTTTGGGTTGGATTGCACCATGGACTGGTCGTTTCTATTCTTTATGGGACACTAACTATGCTAAAATTCATATTCCAATCATTGCCTCAGTTTCCGAACATCAACCAACTGCTTGGCCAGCATTTTTCTTTGACACCAATTTGTTAATTTGGTTATTCCCAGCTGGTCTTTACTTAGTTTTCCAAGAATTAAAAGATGAACATGTATTCATAATTATATATGGTATTTTATGTTCTTACTTTGCAGGTGTTATGGTTAGATTAATGTTGACTTTGACTCCTATTATTTGTGTTTCCGCCGCAATTGCCTTATCCAAGTTATTCGATGTTTACTTAAATATCGTTGATCTTTTCAAAGATGAATCATCAGAATCTAATTCTGATGAAAAATCATCTAAACCAAAGAAAGCTCAAAAACTCCCAGTATTCCAAATTGCCTCAAAATTGATTGTCTTATTGTCTTTTGCTTTCTATCTTTTCTATTTTGTTTTACACTGTACTTGGGTTACTTCTAATGCTTATTCATCACCATCCGTTGTTTTAGCTTCAAGAGGACCAGATGGATCTCAAAATATCATTGATGATTATAGAGAAGCCTATTACTGGTTAAGAATGAACACTCCAGAAGATACCAAGGTTATGGCCTGGTGGGATTATGGTTATCAAATTGGTGGTATGGCAGATCGTACTACCTTAGTTGATAACAACACCTGGAACAACACCCACATTGCTACAGTTGGTAAGGCCATGTGTTCCAACGAAGAAGTCTCTTACAAGATTTTAAGACAACATGATGTTGACTATGTTTTGGTAATTTTCGGTGGTTTAATTGGTTATTCAGGTGATGATATCAATAAGTTCTTATGGATGGTAAGAATTTCAGAAGGTATTTGGCCAGATGAAATTCATGAGCGTGATTTCTTTACTGAAAGAGGTGAATATAAGATGGATAGAGATGTTTCCAAAGCAATGAAAGACTCTTTAATGTACAAAATGTCTTATTATAGATTTGCTGAATTATACGGTGGTAGAGATGGTATTGACCGTGTTAGAAACCAAAATATCCCAGCTGATATGGCACCGGAATTGAATGTTGTTGAAGAAGCATTCACTTCTCAAAACTGGATTGTCAGAATTTATAAAGTCAAAGATTTGGATAATGTAGGTAGAGACTTACATGACGCCACTGCTTTTGATAAATCTGCAGGTGAACAGCAATCTAAAAGAAAAAGAATCATCAAAAAGCCAAACTTGGATTTAAGGATTTAATCCACCGTTTTATAAAAAAATAAGTAATTCAATAAATAAGTATAAAGAAAATAAAAATAGAATTAAATAGAGTAGTGAGATAAGTGATATATAACTTCTCATATGGATCCATTAACATGCGTAGTTGATGTTTGCGAGGAGGATCTTGAGGGCCAAGTCAAGTAGCTCAAGTTGAAATATGAACTTTTGTATTTTTACATGGAGAATTATTGGAATTGACTATTTACTACTCCTGAATGAGCCTAGCCGCTTGAGCTGATGACATTCCATTTAATGCAAGCTACCTTGAGAAATCCTCTGTTTGAAATTCATCGAACTTCGTGGTGCTCATATTATTTTCGATTGTTGCCGTTCCAAATTGGTGTTGGTTTCAACCAAAGGTATTTAGATGCGAATAATTGGAATCCATATTGAGACTGCAGCAATTTTTCTTTGTTTTTTTGTTTAGCTTCTCCTACTGAAACAAACACCCAATATTTGATGTATTATAATCGACTGTTTATATCTCCCAGATCTATCAAAGAATCATATATATCAAGTAATGAGATCCAATAATTATAGATAAGTAGATAAGTACAAGAGAAATCAAGTTATGTCTAAGCATAATTAGACTAGAATAAGACCATACACGACCGCCGCAAATGTACGGATTGTTATAAGCACATGTAGTTTCATTTTTTTGATCACGTGATTTCCCCTCGAATTTTCACTTTATGTCATATAAAGTCCAACTGATTTCAGTCCAAAGAAAGAACAACAAAATGGAAAAGACGGCTCGTCTATAAGAATATCAATTCAATTGTCAATTATCAATTATTACAATGTCAGACTTATTTAATATCGAAAAGCATCTTGTATTTTACAGATCCTATCATTTCAATCATAAAAATGTTGCAATTCACTTAATATGTATTCCAATTATTCTTCTTTCAGCAATTACGTTTTCTAGTGTCCATAATCTCGTTGGAGATAAATATCCTCAAGTTAATATTGGATCCTTCTTGGCTTGGAGCTATGGTATTTTTTATATCTTGAACGATTGGAAGATTGGAGTCCCAACATGGGCCTTTATAACGACATATGCTCATTTCATTAAATATTTTTATGAACGCCTAAATGACTACACTTTCATAAATAAGGAGCAATTTGTTCATATTGCAATTGTTGCTCATGTGGTATCTTGGTTGGCTCAGTTTTATGGCCATGCTGTCCACGAAAAAAGGTCTCCGGCTTTGGTTGATAATCTTCTTCAAGCCCTCGTTTTGGCTCCATTCTTTGTATCTTTTGAAATTGCATTTTGGTTGGGCTTTAGATTAGATTTGAAGAAAAGAATGGATAATCAAGCTGGGATCAAGGTAAGAGACTTCAAATCTCAAAATAAAAAGACTTCCTGAATTCGATGATTATGAAGACTCCATCTACTATGGAATGATTCATTATTGTTATTTTTTATTTATTTTTTGAACTAACGAACTTATTTATTCTAGTTTATGTAACTATATTATATCTTTATGAATGACTTACTACCCTATTTTTGACTTTTCATATGCTGCTCGTATTTTGTAGAAACATCTTTTTCATATAGAGAAGTTCCAGTTAACTGATTTCCAATTGCTAAAAGGTCTGTTAGTATAATCATAAAGATGACTAAAGGAAATGACAAAAATACATACTCATCCATCCAGGTCGGATATTATGATCTCTTCCAAACATTTCAAGCTTCCTTGCGTGTTTTCCGACTACCCTTTCTACAATATCATACACCTCATCAGGTTTTCTCAGGGTTTCCCTCGTAGCACTTACTATAATATCCATATCAATCATTTTGTTAAGCCATGGGGGATTTCCTTTTACACCGACTAATAAATGTTCCTTGGAGTGGTTCAACCAATGACCTGTTCTTCCGGTAACAATTGTTCTCTTCAACTGATTTAATTTGATCCAAATCATTTCATTGGATACTTCATAACCCCATTGACTTAGTGCTCTTCTTCCTATTTCAATCGAGCGACCAGTGACCCAGAGTAAAATAATACCTTCATCTTGTAATTGCTGCATAGGAAGTTCTAATAATTCATGATCTTTGCATGTACCATATGGCAAGTTCATATGAATATTCCAAGCTGGATCCGAAATTATGGCTGCAAATTTACCCAAAATTGAAAATGGTAGATATCTAACGTCACAATTAATCCATTGAGCAGGAATTTCGACCCTACTAAACTCCATACAGCAATCTCCCAAGGTATATTCAAAAGCAAGACGCTCCTTCTTGGTAAGTGCTTCAATTTTCTTCTGCTCTGACGAATTTTTGTTTTCAGTAGGACTCAAAGTGTAGTAATGTAAGTAACGACAAGTCTTCATTTTGTGACAAGTATCCAAATATGAGCAATCACCCAAACTTGGATCTGTATGAGAACCGTATATTGGTAAAAAATGAATCTTATTCCTGGTACACTTAAAAATCTCTGATGAAATCAAATTACGAAAATCTTGGATAATTTTATGTAATTTAGCATTTGTTTCAGACGAATTAACTTTATTGAATGGTTTTGAATTGTTACATTTACTGTAAATCAAATTAGCGAGCTTACTAGAATGATTCAGCTCCGAGCAGACTTCAAAGAAAGGCTTTTCAACAGTAACTAGTTTGGACCTTCTCTTGGCCAAATCAAGTCTTGCAGTTGGCTTTTGTAATAAAGCTTCTAACATTGTATAGTCCTGATGGTATTCACTCACAGTTTCAGAAAGGGGGACTTTAACTCTTAGGGTGGTATGAACAGGTCCACTCAAGAGTGATATCAACCTAGAAGTGTCATCTGATCCTTTGTTTAAATCGTTAGAAATGAAATTGACGGCCTTTGGCTCCTTGCTTTTTGCCCCAGTATTGCAAACTAAACTAACCTTTCTTTTGTTTATGGCTATAAGATAAGGCTTATTGATATGCGATGTATCACATAGAACACCAATCGTCAAAGGAGAGCTCCAAGCAAGTGAAAAGCCACTTACTTCATTAAACTGTACCAAATACTCAACAAATGCTTCCAATGTGTTCAAGGATGATTTTAGCTTCTTTTGGTTCCCAATTTCCTTGATGAAAAGATGATAAATTCTAAGAAAGTCACCTCTAATCTGATCGGAAGTAACGTTATTACCTTGGTTCAATAAAAAATTAGCAAAAACCTGCAACTCTGAGTTATCAAATAACATTCTCTTGTTCAAAATGAAGTTTTCTGGTACTTTAAATCATCAATTTGCCCGTGTGTTGGGTGTTAGCTTTTAATGTGGTATGTTGAAGAACTCTCTACACTTGGCTGTTAAAAAAAAAAAGGGTGTTACAATTATGCTTGTTCGCGCCAGATTTTTTATTAAGACGTATATAAATAAAATCAGAAAATCAAACATTTATAGTTGAATCTAAAATGACTCTCAATTAGTACAAAATAGAGCAGAAATAAAGATAAAGAACAATTTTTTTAGGATAAACGTAGTATCGGAGAACAAGAAAGCACAAGGTAAAGCAATTTTAGAGACAAAATGATCAGGATTGAAAAATTGAAAAATTGAAAATGAAAAAAAATAAAAGATAGAAAAATTAAGAAAAAAATGTAAATGAAAATCAAGCGAAATATTAACCTGTCTTATCAACTATGGCTACTGAAGCCGAAAGATTCGATGAATACGAAGGACTGAAAGTTGAAAAGAAAGATAGAATTCTGATCGTTAATTGAACGTTAGCGAATCTTAAAAACCAAAAGGATTATCAGGAGTGGCTGATTGAAGATTTGCTCTTTTACCAGTTGGTTGAGACTGTAAGGCACCAGGAGCATTACCAAAACCAGCACCAGTTGGCTGAGCTTGTAATGGTTGGTTGAATCCGTCAAAAGTAGGTTGTTGACCGAAAGTGGTATTTGGTTGAGCCTGGCCGAAAGTATTTGGACTGTTAATACCAGTATTTTGGAACATATTGGTCATTTGATTTACATCAGGTTGACCAAAGCCTTGTTGAGGAAATTGTTGTGGTTGACCAAAAGTGGTTTGAGGAAATTGCTGAACTGGTTGTCCAAATGATGTTTGGGGGAATTGTTGAGCTGGTTGACCAAATGAAGTTTGAGGAAATTGTTGAGCTGGTTGACCAAATGTATTTTGAGGAAATTGGTTTGGTTGTTGGAAACCGCCAGTAGGTTGACCACCGAAAGATGGTTGTTGGAAACCACCAGTAGGTTGACCACCGAAAGAAGTTTGTGGGAAACCACCAGTAGGTTGACCACCAAATGAAGTTTGTGGAAAGCCGCCAGTAGGCTGACCACCAAATGAAGTTTGCGGGAAACCACCAGTAGGCTGGCCGCCAAATGAAGTTTGACTCAAGTTAGCACCACCGGTAATTTGTTGCCCAAACGCAGATTGCGGAACGAATCCACCAGTACGTTGAGTTGGAACCAATGAAGCAGTATTTTGAATAGAAATATTCTGTCCAAAGCTGGTCTGAGGCATGTTACCACCAGTTGCTTGAGCCCCAAAGCTAGTTTGAGGCATCATACCACCAGTTGCTTGACCACCGAAAGTAGTTTGAGGCATAGTGATATTACCTGCTTGCAAAGTTGGTTGCATTGGAAGCTGGTTGAATGAAGTTGTTGGCATTGATCCAGTGGCCTGAGGACCAGTCTTTTGAGCATTGAAAGTGGTAACTCCGGTTTGTAATGGTACAATTCCAAAAGTAATTTGAGGCTGTAAAATACCAGTTGGTTGAACAGGAACAAACCCAGTTGGTTGAATTGGAATGAATCCAGTAGGTTGAGCCGTAATTGGAGCAAATCCAGTTGGTTGAGCCGGGATCAAATTACCGGTTTGCTGAGGTGGAACTGGCCTGTAATTTCCAGTTGCTTGACTTGGTAAGCCACCTCCAGTTTTCTGAACAGTGAATTGATCACCTGGTTGAGCCAAGCTACCAGTTTTAACAGGCGTTAATGTTGGTGCAGATGGTGTAATAGAAGAAGCAGGGGCAGGAGGTGGGTTGATAGGTCTATCTTTTTCAGGAACAGCTGGTTTATTGTTCAGTTCTAATGGTTTAATGTTAACCAAATCTTGTAATGAACCAGTATATTGAGGAGTTTGAGGACGAGAGCTTGGTTTTGAAAGGTCTTCGTTAGATCTTGCAGCTGGCTTAACAGCCCAAGCGTCATCTTCAAATTTGTTCTCTTGAGTTTGCTGTTCAGCAGTTTTGTTAGGTGATGGGGAAGGTAAAGCTTTTGCACTGACCTTGGAAATTTCACTATTCGAATTGTTTTTCAAAGCTCCAGAGGATTCGGTAAATAATCCACCAGAATTAGCAGGAGTTTCTTCGGCATGACCCTTTCTATTGAATTTATTATCCAAGAATTTCATAACACGTAAAATATCACCCTCTCTCAAACCCAATGTACGTAATAAAGATGGATTTATATCTTCCAAGATATTTTCATCCATTTGTTCACGGTTGAAATTAAGAGTATAACGTTGACAATTACCAATATCAACACCACACTGAAGGAAGAATTCAAACCAATCATATTCCGGTTCGCTGGTAGATACAGAAGTGGTAGCTTTAGGTCTTGATGGTTGAGGAGGAGGAATATCATTAATTGCAGCAACTGATGATTTGGTAGCTCCAGTTTTCTTTTTCAAGGTCTGCTTGAGGACCTCATCTTTATATTGGGCTAAAGAGGTTCCAGTAATTTTTTCGACGTATTCAAGATCTTCCATTGAAAGTTTACTAGCAGCAACGGCAATCTTTACACCATTGCTTTTATGTAAATGAATCTTTCCTTCGACACAGCCTAAAAATTCCGCTTCAACTTTAAAAGAACCAGAACTGTCAATCCATGTTCTAACTCTATGATAGTTTGGCATGGACTTATCACTTTCAGAACGTTTAGAGCTTGATTTATCTCTTTGGATACGATCACGTTCTCTAATTTTATCACGTTCATCTCTCGATCTATGATGTTTGCGGCTACCTTCAACCACTCTACCTTTAGAACTAGGGTTTTTCAATGATTTTCTTCTTTGAGGACCATCAGTTAATTTATCCAAGTATGCGGTACCAACTATTTCAATATAAGAAGATGGTACTACACCTTGCTTCTTTGTATCAATATTTTCACACATCCACCAATCCTTTGATTTGGTATCATTAACAATGTAAACCTCATCACCTTCTTTACATCCTAATTCATCATCACCTTGAGCTACGAAATCAAATAATAATTTACCAACTTTTCTGTTGCTTGCATCAGTAGTAGCACGGGAGGCCGATTCAACTTCTCTTAAACCTTGGGCACGTTCAGCACCTTTCAAGTCACCTAAAATTGAAATGATAGCTTCAGCAACATCCTTGGAGCCGGCGTGTAATTCAATTGAAGCATCAGGATGTTTCATTTCTAAGAATACGTGTTTCTTTTCATGACTGAACTGAACTATATCTCTAATTTTCCATTCGTTGTCTAATTGAGATGCAGACTTGAGTTTTAATTTTTTAGGATTACTAGTATTTGGCTTCATAATCACCATTCCTTTACCAATTGAAAAGACAACGGCTCTTTTTTTACGTCCATCAACTTCATCAATGTACCAAGTGAAAAATTCACCATCAAAACTATGTTCAGGTTGAGCAGATAAGTCTTCTTCTTGCTCATAATCTCCGATCTTATTACCGGTCGTTGAAGGTTGTAAGGGACGAGGGGCAGATGGTTCTGGGGCTGCATCAGAGCTAGCACCAGTTGGTCTACTAGGCATAGGAGGTGGAGCATCATCATCATCGCCTACGTCATTATAGTCATAACCACCTCTTGCTTGGGGGCTTGGTTCCGTGGATGTATCATTATAAGATTGCTGACTTGGAGATTGGTGAGAAGGATGCTGAGGTGGTGGAATAAATTGAGATGGTTGAGGAGGTGGTTGTTGTTGCTGAGGTTGAATGGGAGGTTGCTGAGGTTGAGGTGCCACTGGTATATTTGAAGCGGTGACTGAATCATGTAATTCTATATAATTTGAAGGAATAAAACCGAAAAATTGATTAGCTGAATCCCCAACCAATAACCAATCTGGATCACTTAAATCAAAGATATTGAATTGTTCACCTTCTTTAAAAGATAATTCCTCCTCTGTTTGTTTATCATAATCATATAAAGCACTTGCTGTTTTTATTGATTGAGCTGGTTCAATATAATTTGAAGGAACTAAACCAACTGGTTCTTCAACCTCTTCATCACCAACTGGAACTACTCTCTTCTTTACTTTCCACCAATCATCTATATCTGATTTTTCCAATAAATATAAGAGATCATCTGCTTTTAAAGTCAATTCTTCTTCTGCTTGAGCCGCATAATCATATAATGCCTTATAAACTCCTATATATAAAGAAGACATTTCTTTATTTTAAAACCTTTCTGATAAGAAACCTAAGTATAAAAAAGAAAACTGTTATAACTTTGGAAATCAAGCGACTATAATAACATGAATTGATCAATCTAGATACCTAAATGAGCGATTCTCTTTTACAATCTATATCACGAAATGGTTTATATGACTTAATATTGAAGAGATCAAATCAATTATAGAAAAGCTAAATGAATATTGTATTAACAAGATTTGACCAGATTCAACAGGTTGTACTGAATTTCGGTTTCTACACACACTATTTTCCTCAATCATTTTTTATAAGCTTGCCATTTGTTTTTTTATTTTTCCTTTCTTTTTTGAATCTTTTTGTCTGGTTTCGTTTCCCTTGCGAATTTTGCCGACTTTTTTTTTATTTGGTTTTTAAGGTTTTTGCTTTACCGTATTTCTACATCACTACGAAAGTATATAAATAGATATAAGATAGATGAAGCCCTAATCATTGAGTTATAAGCAATTCGTAAGTTTATAGCAGTAGAAATTAATTGAATAACCCTCTGTACGGCTTTTCAGATTTTTTTCACTCTTTTTGTATGATCATTCTCGGTGATTTCGATATCACTGCTGCATAAAAAAGTAGATTCTTGAATAGAGCTATGTTCATTATAGATGTTAACTTCTCCCATTTCAAGTCTAAAATCTTCAATATTTGAATCTAGTAACTTTGGATCAAATTTTGATAAATCGTATTGTTGAATTAATCTATTCAAGAAAAACAATTCCTGTAATGTGCAAGGAGAATTTGGATTATTATGAATTGAATTTGATAATTTATCAAAATTCATTTTGAAGAAATCGTATCTCCGATCACTGCAAAGTTGAATTGATAAATTTTTACGAGATAATTTTGAAAGAATTGGGTATTTTTTACGATTTTTTTTCCAAAATTGTAAAATATATGGACCCGATTCTTTTGAAAGAAAATTTGAATTTTTTTGATAATTCATATCAGATGCAGCAGAACTTTCATAGTTATAACATTCAGTTGAGCTACCTAAACAATTAAAAGTTGTTAAAAGAAGATTTTCAATATCATTTGAATCATCAAAATTTTGATACATCATCTCATTGCTATTGAATTGTTGTTGAGCTTTACTTAATTTGTCAACGTTTGAAGTTATTCTTGTAACATCTTTTTCTTTCAATAATCTTTTAGTAGATGGATGTAAATAACTTGATAATATCAAGTCATATTTAATTTCCAAGTCAAGATGAAATTTTTCAATACTATTCAAGAAATTTTTTAGTGGCTGCGAAATTTTCATTTCAATCAATGGATAATTTTTTTTTGAATTTTTGTCAAATGAGATTAATTTAATAATGAGAATCTTTAACCATTTAAGTACCATATGAGAAGTTGGGAAAGAATTATCGAATAAATGAATAATGATTTCACAAACCATTCGATTGAATTGAACTAAAAAGTCAACAATTTCCCATTCTAATTCGTTAATATCATCAGTTAATTCTTTAATTTTCTCTTTATAAACCAAACAACTATTTAAAAACATCAATGAAATATTTTTATCATTATTTTGAGAAGTTGCTTTTAAAATTTCTAAATAGGTACCATCTTCATCCCCTTCATATACTTGTAATGAAGCATAAGAAATTGATTTGAATTTTGTATAAGTTGGACCCAAAAATGCTTGAGTCAAGTGAGGAATCACATCATCTGTTGAAATGATTGAATTTGAATGAATTGTAGTATCATATTCAAATGCAAATGATTTTTTCAATTGGGAAAAGAAAATTTCAACATTTGCATTAAGAAAACTTGGAATACAAGGAAGTACTTTATTTTTGATATCTATACCGGGTTCGTTAATAACGAACTTGAAAATATCCAAGCATCTTTCATCAAATTGATGATTTGAGGTAATAAAATTTAATTTCCCCTTATAATTATTTAAGAAAGTATTTCTTACTATTAAATTTGATAGATTATTCAGGTTATAATTGAAAATTCCCAAAGGTAATTCACAAAGTTTAAAATTTGAGTCAATATAACTAGCACTCAAGAAAATATATGGTTCGACATCTTTCATGAAATGGAAACTATGACAAGTTAAAGATATTGATATATCCTCATTGTTAGCAAAGAATTCTCTAAAATAATTTTGATAGTCGTTATACATTTGATTAGCCAAATGAAGTAGAGTTTCAACATCTGGAAAATGAACGGGACTATTATTAAGATGAAGTAAAAGATTTCTAAAAGTTGGATTATTGATTGACTCGAATGGAATTAAATTTTCAATCAAAAAGAGTAGAATCTTAATATGGAATTCGTTTACGACAAGACTGGATTCATTCGAATCCAATTTTCTTTTCGAAGTTTTCCTCTGTTTTGATATCGGCAATGACATAGCGTTGGTATATCAAGTGTATGCTTACGATCTGGCGGCTAAAGTGGTTGATGGTTGGAATTTTCACAAAGAAATTCGCAGACTTTTAAAGAACCAAAAAAAAAAAATGGAGGAAAATCAAAATTTGCAACTACAACTGGGGTAAGAATGATTTAGTTATAAATGTACTATAAAAGAAGAATTGAAAATAAGAAGTGAAAGGAATAGCAAAAACAACTTTTTGAAGTTTAGTTAACTCTATTTATTGGATCACCACCATCCAAAACACTTTCAATATTTTTCATTGCTTGAATGGCGGTGTAATTGAAATTTTCAACGGTTGAAGCACCAACATGAGGAGTTAATAAAACATCTTGTCTACCGAATAATTCAGGATTTACTTTTGGTTCATTTTCAAATACATCCAAGGCAGCAAACAAGATTTTACCTGATTTTAAAGAATCAACCAAGGCGAATTCATCAATTACTGGACCACGACCAACGTTAATAATTCTAAAAGGTTTTTCAAAATGATTAATTGAATCTTGATTAATTAAATGTTTAGTTTCAGGGGTATCAGGTAAAGCGATAACGATTAAATCAGCGAAGTTATAAGTTTCATTTAAAGATTTATGATAAGAAGCATTATAACCTAAATTTGATTTTTCATCAAATGATAAATCATTTCTCTTGATATAATGAATAATCATACCAATATCTGATAATTTTTTACCAATTAATTGACCGATTCTACCAAAACCCAAGATGACCACATGATGATTTCTTGGGGATAAACAATTTCTACCAATGATGGTATGACCAAAAGAATAAGATTTATCATTAGATAAATCAATTTTACCAATTGAATTATTAAAAGAACTAATTTGTAAAGATCTTCTAAGTTCAACAGTATGATTAAGATTTGAATTAAAATTTCTAGTATTTAAATGGAAATTTCTAAAACTAGTTAAAGTATTATATAAAACCAAATCAGCCACTGGTTCAGCAGCTCCATCTGAAGGAACATTAGTTAAAATAATATTACGATTAGCCATACCTTTAATATCATAAGGATCATAACCAACTGAACAAATTGAAATAATTTTTAAGTTTTTAGGAGCATTATTTAAAATATCATCTTTAAACCCACCAATTAAAACAAAACCAAGCCAAGCACCATAAATTGCCAGGATATTTTTAAATTTAGTTTTAAAATCATCAATCAATTGATCTTTAGTAGTTATTTCATATTCAATACAATCAAATTTTGATTGGAAATGTTGATACTCAGGTAAAGATTTATCCAAATCTCCAATGAAAAGAACCTGTGGCTTTGTCATTATACTGATGTACTAATGTCCTGTTGTCCTTTTGTACTGTTGTCCTGTTGTACTGTTGTCCTGTTGTACTGTTGTACTGTTAGGTAGGTTGAAGGTGAAAAATTACATTTTTTCTCGAGCGGAAATTTATTATGAAGTGCCTTGGAGATGCAAAAAAAAACATACCAGGAAATCTACAAGATACAAATAATATAGTTAAATAGTTATTTTTCATTTTATTTGTAAATGATATATGTTCAATGAACTTATATAAATAAGTAGGAAAAACAAGATCCAATTACTGTCAAGAAAGGGGACAGAAACTATGATATATTATTCATGAGTTTTTCTTCTTTTCGATAGAAATAAAATATTTTTGGGAAAAAGGTAAAATGGAGTAAACTAAAAGGAACAGGATGAAAGGAAGAATAATAATGAGGAATTGGACGTCAAACGTAGAATTAATAAAGCCAAACAAACAAAAAAAAAAAAAAGACAAGAGATAAAAGGATAAAGATAAAATAGGAGTGTAATGAAATTACAATCATTAATGATGATGATGTTCAGGAGAACCCAAATATTTGATTGCAAAAACATTACCACAATGCCAACATCTACCAGGTTTTTCTTCGGAAACATTCATCCAATAAGGTTTATGATCTTCATCACCTTTACCTTTACAACCAACTATACGTTCACCAAAATAACTTGGAACCAAAAATGGATCAGTTGGATGACCAGTACCTTCTTTAATTGGATTTTCCATATCCCAAACATCGATACCTTCTAATTTACCCAACATTTCAAATCTTTCTAAACCAGTAGCTTGATCTTCATTAGTTGGAATAGTACCTGGTTTAGCACCAGGACCAATTAAAGAAGAATCTGGACCAGTAACTTCAGATAAATCCTTAGCAGTTTTAGATTCAACTTTATTATGTTGTTGTTGTAAAAATCTTGAAGTAGAAATCAATCTAATAGATTGACTAGTTGGTCTAATAACACGTAATGAACGAGAAAGCATTCTATAATATTAAAGTTAGTACTTCATTCATCAAATCAATTTCTTTTTTATCAAAAATATAATTTATTCATTTGAATTGATATTCCCATTTTAAATACAACCACTTAATTATACTACAGATTCAAAATGGGTAATATATCATTGACAATAACATACATGAATAGATGATTAAGTATGCGTATTGATAAGAAGTAATATTAATTTATAAAAATTCAATATTTACTACATTTTCACTGAGCAGAGCGAATTCAACAATACAAACAAAAAAAAGCTGAGGGAAAACTACATACAAAACGAAAAAAAAAAACTTTAAAAAATCAGCTAACTGCTAACATTTTTTATTAAATATTCAATTTAATTGGTTTAAATGTTCAAAGGTAAAGATCCGTACATTTATGTATATATCACATGACCACTCACGTGGTGTACACCCGTGCATTTTCGCGCTTTGACAATTTTTTCCATTTTCTCTTTCTGATCGATGAGGGCTACAGCCCTAGGCACCTCACGTGCGCGCACCACCTCCCCTTTCGCACTCGCACTTACAATAAAGTATTGGGGTACTAACAAAACAGTTAAAGTTGCTAACAAAACAAAAAAAAAGCGACCAAAAAAGAGAAAAAGGTGTAGGTGTGTGTGTGTGTGTGCAATATAAAATTTTTTTCTAAGGCTAAACTAAAAGAGTGGGAAAAACTTTACAGTTTGTAGTGCTCACTCAATGAAGTCTGATTGAAATATATCAATTTTTTTTTTTTTTTTCAAAAAAGTTCTTCTTTTACTCTTGTTTAGTATACAATAATAGGTATGTTGACTATACCAATAAGATTGAAGATATCATATACCAGTGGATGAATGAAGTGTTATTTGTAATGAATATAAAGAAGAGAATTGTTTGAATATTGACTATTGAATGATGAATATTTAATATCGAAAGTGAATATCGAAAGTGGAAAGTAAATATCGAAAGTGAATATCGAAAGTGAATATCGAAAGTGAAGAATAAATATTATAATGAATAGTGCAATACATGAATGACTATATGATATAAATAATGAAGAAGGAATAAAATACTAACGCGAAATTTAGTTCAATATGCCAAAAAAGAGAGCTTCCAACGGTAGAAATAAGAAAGGTAGAGGTCACGTCAAACCAGTTAGATGTTTAAACTGTGCCAGATGTGTTCCAAAAGATAAAGCCATCAAAAGAGTTACCATCAGAAACATGGTTGAAGCTGCTGCTGTTAGAGATTTATCTGAAGCTTCTGTCTACTCTGAATATGCTTTACCAAAATTATACAACAAATTACACTACTGTGTTTCTTGTGCTATTCACGCAAGAATTGTTAGAGTTAGATCAAGATCTGATAGAAGAATTAGAGCTCCTCCTCAAAGAAAAAGATTTACCAGTGACAGAAAAGTTAACCCTGCTGATGCTGCTAAAAAGGCTAACTAATTTCTTTAGTTTATCTTGTCTTCTCTTTTTGTATTAAAGAACCGTTTAAATATATAAATTATCATAGTATTTCCTTGTAGTACTTGCTATATCATACTATATTATATTATAGTATATAGTACACTATATTATAGTATATAGTACACTATATTATAGTATATAGTACACTATATTATAGTATATAGTACACTATATTATAGTATATAGTGCAATACAAAAACCCATTCCCCACGGCTTTGACTTATCTCACAAATCAAAAAATGATTTTACAAATAAAACTTTAATAAGGATATCCTTTTCTTTAAAAGAAATTGCTATTAGCTTATTCATTTACAACTTAATTAAGTGGTTGATTCTACTCATTCTACTTATCTTTTTAATTATACTCTTACTCCCCAATCAATTGATATTTGTTTGATCCGTTTTATTACCCAATTCTAATAATTAATTACTTTGTCTGACTTTCCTTTTTCTTTTTCTCTTGTTTTGTCTATCAGTTGTTGATTTCGTTTGCATCCAATTTTTTTCTGTTTTTTTTTTTAAAAAAAAATTGTTTCTTTT
>JAJMKE010000102.1:0-32250 GCA_030569195.1 Hyphopichia khmerensis
AAACATCTAAATGGGCTCAGAAACTCATTTAAATTAATACATTAAACAAATTTGAATGGATTCAATGAGCAATTTTCAATGGTAAACTTAAACAATTTTGAATAGCTAAGTTAAAGAAACTTGAACAGCTAAGTTGAACATTGATGAATGGCTACATTAAACAAATTTGAATGGCTACATTAAACAAATTTGAATGGCTACATTAAACAAATTTGAATGGCTACATTAAACAAATTTGAATGGCTGCACTAAACAAGTTTGAATAAAGTTATTTAACAATATTAAATGCTAGAATTATACATAACGAGCTGGGCCCAAGATAGATTCGTGCATGGGCCCAAGATAGATTCTCGCATGGGCCCAAGATAGATTCTCGCATGGGCCCAAGATAGATTCTCGCGTGTGCCCGTAATAGATTCGTGGGTGGTCGAAAATCAGATTCGTAGATGGTCGAAAAATAGATTCGGGGGTGGTCGAGAATTAGATTCGCGCATGGCCCGGATTACGAATTTACCCTCGTCTGTGCTAAATTTATCGAATGGGCCTTCTCAACTACGGAAGTTTCATTGTAAAAAGAAAGGGAGAATTAAGCAGAACCAAAATGGGAACTTATCCTGGTAAAGCAGCAGTTATCCGTTAGTCCTTTCGTTTCATCATTAATTAATTAGTGAAGAGTCATTTTAATACCCCCAATATAATTATCATGATTTTAAAGATATTTATGATATTGAAAATATATCATCATTACAACAAGCAAGTAATATGTACCAACAAACATGTAATGATTGCTACAGGTATTACAAATGAATTAACCAAACAACATAAATTTAAAGCAATTATTTAAAGAATTAAAGACTATTAACTAAATTTTTTGACAATTTTTTTTTTTTTTTGTTTTTTAATTTGTTTTCTTCAATAATAAAAAAATTTCATTTTTTTTGTTTTTTTTAAAATTAAGCTAAGTAAATAAATAAATTAATCAGAACTTTCTCTAGCGTATTCTTTATACATATCAGCATCAGGAATAGAACCACAAATGGTTTCAACCATGATACCAGTAACCAAATAAGGATCGATATTAGAAGCAGGTCTACGATCTTCAAAATAACCATAACCTTCTTTAGCAACTGATCTTGGAATTCTAACACTAGCACCACGATTAGCAACCCCACTACTAAAAGCTTCCATAGCAGCAGTTTCATGTTTACCAGTTAATCTTAAATCATTATCAGCCCCATATAAAACCATATGTTCTTTATGTCTTTTAGCCAATTTACTCAAGGCATCATCAATAGATTTCATACCACCTGGAATTCTCATTGATTTAGTAGAAACATTGGTATGACAACCAGCACCATTCCAATCACCCTTCAAAGGTTTTGGATGGAAAGAAATCTTAACCCCAAATTCTTCTGCCACTCTTTGTAATAAGAAACGAGCCATCCATAATTCATCCCCCATATTAATACCTTCACAAGGACCAACTTGAAATTCCCATTGAGAAGGCATAACTTCAGCATTAATACCAGAAATATTTAAACCAGAATAAAGACAAGCACGATAATGAGCCTCTATAACATCTCTAGCATAAACTTTACCAGTACCAACCCCACAATAATAAGGACCTTGAGGAGCAGGATAACCACCTTTTGGCCAAGCATAAGGATAATCATATTCATCAAATAAAGTATACTCTTGTTCTAAACCAAACCAAACTTCTTCATCTTGATGAGCCTTCATTAATTTAGCACATTCATGTCTATGATTATATTTATTTGGAGTACCATCATTATTCCAACATTCAGTTAAAACAATAATATTATCACCTTTTCTAAAAGGATCTGGATAAAAAGCAATTGGTCTTAAATAAACATCAGAATCATGACCTGGAGCTTGACCAGTTGATGAACCATCAAAATTCCATTCTGGTAATTCATCAAGACTACTTGGAGCTTTATTCAATGTTTTACATTTAGATCTAGTAGTACCTTCAGAATCAATCCAAACATATTCAGCAAGAACCTTACCTCTTTGAGGTAAATCAAGATATTTAGATAAAATAGCAGTATTTTCAGTAATTGAAACCATCTTGTTTTATGTTAAATGCAAAAAAAAAAAGAAAAGCAAATGTTACTTCTAGCAACAGTTAATGACAAGAAAGAAATAAAAAAAGACAAACTTTTGATATGAACAAAAAGATAATATATATATATATTATAAAAGCTAATAATTTTAATCTAATGATAAGGATAAAATGGTTTATATATATATTAATTAGTATAAGATTTAAGAAATAAAAATTTTTTTTTTTTTTTTTTTTTTTTTGTTTTGTTAGTGATTTGTATATATTGTATATATTGTATAGTGTATATATTGTATATATTGTATAGGGTATATTGTATAGGTACGATAAAAAGAAAAGACAAGGTGAGTAATTTTATCTTTTTTTATTTTTACTTTTGTTAGCAATGTCCTGATTTAGTAAAGGTTTTTTGTTTTGTTTGTATACTCTTTTCTTTTTTACTTCTTTTTTAAGGATTCTTTGAGGATTCTTTGAGGATTCTTTGAGGATTCTTCTAAAGATTAATTAGTTTCCAGCCTTATATTTACTAAAATTTTTCTATTTGGGGTCCTGTTAGCAGGGGTGTTCTTTACCAGATGGGCTATCCCTATAGAACAGGGCCCTGACTCACGTACACCGCGGTTGCTGATTGGCAGATAAAGAAAAGGCCCAAACGGGGGATTTCTGGTGGGCGGGTGCCTCGTCGTAACCGGATCCCGCACTATCGGGACCAGGATTCCTTGTCCCGCTACGAGGGGGACGGGTTTCCCCATACGAAGACCTTACTATTTGTATTTGTATTTGTATTTGTATTTGTATTTGTATTTGTATTTGTATATATAGTTATATATATATATATATGTAAATACAAATACAAGTATACAAATACAAGTATATACAATATATACATACAAATATACAATATACAATATACATATCTTATCATAAATTAATAATTTCGGTTCAATGCGCAGAATCCGTACATCAGCACAAAAGAAATAATTAAACAAATAATTAAACAAATAATTAAACAAATAACAAAAGAACGGACTATCGGAGTTTTAAGGGGTTATAAACTTCATATAAACTTAAAACATCATCTCATTGACAATTGATCTATTTAAATTGAGAGGGATTTTAAATTACCCCTATCAATCAATTTATCCGATTATAATTGCAACAATACTACCTTCCTAATTTGGATGATTGAACAGTATTAAGAATTAATTGACTATGTTGAATTGACTATATTGAGTAGGATTAATTGAGTAAAATTAATTGAGTAAGTTGAATTGAATGAATTGAATGAATTGAGTAAGATGAATTGGGTAAGATTGAGTAGTTTGAATTGAGTAGTTTGAATTGAGTAGCTTGAATTGAGTTTGAATTGAGTAGTATTAATTGAGTAGTATTAATTGAGTAGTATTAATTGAGTAGTATTAATTGAGTAGTATGGATTGGGTAAGACAATTGAGTAAGAGTTGAGTAAGATTTGAATACGAACTGAGTAAGAATTGAGTAAGATTTGAATACGAACTGAGTAAGAATTGAGTAAGATTTGAATACGAACTGAGTAAGAATTGAGTATGAATTGAGTATGAATTGAGTAAGAATTGAGTAAGAATTGAGTAAGAATTGAATACGAATTGAGTACGAATTGAGTATCATCGGTTTAATAAGAACAAAAATCGAGTAAGATTAAGTAAGATGAAAAATTGAATATCTTTGAGTAAGGCTAAGAATTAAGTAGTTATATTGAGCGAGTATTACCATTTGAGTAGTATCTGTTGAGTAATTACAATCCGAGTATCATCTATTGAGTAATTACAATTCGAGTATCATCTGTTGAGTGATCTCAATTCGAGTAAGCTTAAGATTTAAGTAAGATGAATTGAGAGATGAATCGAATAAGATTAAGAATTTAGTAAAGTTAAGTAAGATCAATTTAAGTAAGATTAAGTCTGGTAAGATTAAGTCTGGTAAGATTAAATCTAGTAAGATTAAGCATCGAGTAGTATTAAGTATTTAGTATAAACATCGAGTACGTAGTAGTTCATGCTTAAAAATCAAGCGAGCATTAAGTATTGAGTCGTGAGTAAGCTTTATCCCGTAAGCTTTATCCTGTAAGCTTTTTCCCGTAAGTAGTGAGTCTATTGAGTAATTAAGTTAGAATCTCAATATTGAAAAATGTTAAGTGAGACTAAGTGCACTATTTGATATTTTGAAAAATTATTCTTAACTAGTTATAATCCGGGGTAATGACTGAATCAACTCCATTATTGATTGCTAATACTTCTCATACTAAAAGATTATTGACTCCAAATGTGGTTTCAATCATTTCAATTGGTTCCACCATTGGTACTGGGCTTTTTTATCTGATTTCAACTATTCTAATTAAGGGTCCCTTAATAAGTATTATATCTTTTAGTTATATTGCCATTATTTCATCAATCATTTTATTAATTACAAAAAAATTATCAATATTTATTAAACCAAAAAATGGATCTCTTTGTCAATTCCAATCTTTTCTATTAAGCCCTTCAATTGGTTTAGCAAATAATTTGATTTATTGGTTAAGTTGGTGTTTTACTTTATCACTTGAATTATCTATATTATATACAATATTAAATTCAATTTTTGATATTCAATTTTGGTCATGTATTATAATCATTTGGATTATTTTAACTTCAATTAATTTATTACCAGTTAATTATTTTGGAATTTTTGAAATTGCATTTTCAATTTTTAAAATTGTTTTTTTAATCATTTGGTTAGTTATTTGTTCAATTTCATTATTTGGTATTAATCCAAATTGGTCCTTTATTGGTTTCCATAATTGGTTTTATAATTGGCCTTCTTCTTTTATTGGTTCTAATCTTTCCTTTTCTAATTTATTATCTGGCTTGGTTTCAACTAGTTTTACTTTCCAATCAATTGAATCAATTGCTTTAACTCTAGGTGAATTGAAAAATCCAAATTCATCTAATTTAAATATTATCATTAAATTGATCTTCTTTAGAATCATCTTTTTTTATTTATATTCCTTATTATTATTAACTTTATTAATTCCTCAAAATGATTCAAATTTATTAAATTCTTCAATTTCTCCCTTTCTAATCGCTCTATCAAATTCTTATTATAATTTTAGTCTACCTTTCTTCAAATTCATTATCTTTACTACCCTATTATCTGCCGCTAATTCAAATATTTATTTCGGTTCAAGATCATTAATTGCTTTAATTGAATCTTCAAATCTTCCTCATACTCGCTACTTACTTAAAACTAATTCAAATGGTGTCCCCTATTTGGCTGTCCTTCTAACTTCTTTCATTGGTCTTGCTGCTTTAACTCTACAAAATGATAATTTCAACTCAATCTTCTCCTTCTTAATTAATACCTGTGCTTCTGCTGGTCTATTAATGTGGTGTCTACTCCTGTTCTCCTTTATTAGATATTGTCATAAAATTGTTGTTAAAAATTGGCTCTACTACGCTGCTTGGTTTTCCGCCATAAATATCTCCATCATCCTACTTTCAAATGGTATAAATAACCCAGGATTCTCCTCCTACCTTACTATTTCACTCTTTTTCGTCTTTTGGGTATGTTTCCATTACTTCTTAAATGAATCCTTCTGGTTAATCCCAATTGATCTGATCTCCATATGATCACATCCGTACATCTTTCCTATACATTTTTTTTTAGGGAGAAGAAAAAGAAAGAAAAAAAAATTTTTTTTTTTGTTTTGTTTGTTTATTTGGTTATGTACATTAATGTAGATATATCTAAGAGGCCATCGTATATAATTTATCCACCTACTCAAATACTGATTCAAACTCAATCAATTCGTTATGGGGAAGTTAAAGTACTTTATCCCATTGGCTATCCTCACCTATGTATTCCATCTCCTTTTTAATGTTTGTCCTCAAATCAACAATACCAATATTCAACAGATTCTAATTGATAAATTAACCAAATCCGAATTAAAACCAATTGACCAATTTAATCATTTCGTTTGTAGTAAACCTCATGTTTCTTTAGTATCCCTGAAGTTAGTTGAACTCGATGATGTTTATCAAGTTTCAAGTAAATTCAATGAATACACTTTACATTTGAAAAATTGGGGGCAAGAATTTGATAATAAATATGATTTATCTAATCAATTCAATGATTATTATATTGAAAGTTCGAAAAAATTTCATTCAAATGTAATTCCTTGGATTGAATATCATTTTAATCAATTGAAATTCAAATCTATTCATTATTACTCGATTGGTTTAAATTGGAGTCAAATAAATTTTTATAAATTCCGTGTTTATTTAAACTCTGTTTATCAAAATCATATAATTGAAAATTGGAATAAGTTTAATAACTCTTCAAATTTCAAAAATTTCATTCAAGTTTCCAAAATTAATTATTTAATTACAATTTTTGAAAAATTCTTTAATGATTCAAATGAATCCTTTAGAGAAAAAATGAAATTTATTAAAAATGAAGGGAAAAATTTATGGAAATCAACAAGTGAAAAACACTTTAATAAGATTGAAAATAATGAAAAAATCGTTGAGGTTGTAAAAGACCTCCTTGTTGATTCCTCAGAAAATTCACACTCCACATCAGATATCCCTAAAGAAACAGATTCTGTCGATGAACAAGATGCCGCCGATGAACCAGATGCCGCCGATGAACCAGATGCCGCCGATGAACCAGAGTCAATTGCAGAAGATAATCCGGTCCCTGAAGACGAATCCGTTGTAGAATCCGTTGTTGAAGAAGAAACCGCTGCCGAAGATGAATCAGCCACCGAAAGTGAAGACCAAGTAGTTGAAGTTGAAGTTGAAATCGAAGAAGCTGAAAGTGATTATGAAGACTCCAGCTATGATGATCCTATAACAGTTCACCTCACTTCTACTGTTACTGAAACTTATAGCCCTAAGGAAACAGATCTCGAAAATTATAAGAATGAAGAATCAAATATCGAATCCAATACTGCAGATTTTAGAATTGAACAAGAATTAAAATTCTGGGATGATAAGGTTTCAAAAACTTTAAACTTATCTTATTCTAATTTGAAATCTGAAATGAAACCTTTTTTAAATTCAACTATGGAAGAACTTATGGCTGTTGTTTCCACCGGTTTAACAGGGATCCAACAAAAAAATTATGAATATTATAAAGAATTAGGTAATTTAAATTCTAAAATTTATAAAGATGTGGAATATATTAAAACTTATAAAGAAAAAGTCGAAAATCCCGAAGTTTCGAGACAATTAGTTCGTGATGTTATTCAAAATGCTCGTGATCACCCACCAACTGCATTAAAATCAATTGAAGACTTGTTGAATGAATATAACTCAAAAATATTAACAAAATACTTTGAAATCATACAGGAAACTATTGATATTTTGGAATCATTCTCTGAAAGTACTGTCCAAGATTTTGCAAATCGTTTAAATACTTTGTTGCAAATTTTAGAAAATTCAAATGATCCAACTTTTTCAGATGATTTGTCTTGGAAAGCTTGGAAACGTTTTCATAAAGTAAAAGATGAAATTTTTAAGATTAGGGATTTAATTTATGATGAAGCAATTCATTATCAACAAAATCCTTCATCTTACACAGTTATTCCAAGCGGCCTAGAAGAATGGGTTGATTATTTGAAAAGTATTAACTTCCATATTGAATTTATTTTACGTGATAATGATGAATATTTAAATTTGGCAAGAGCAAAGGCAAACATTGCTTTCCAAACAAGAGAAGGTTATGAAAGAGAATTAGAAAGATTAAAAAAAGAGGCAGCCAATGCTGAGGTACTTAAATCTGAAGATAACAAGGATGAAGGCGAAGTCTCAGTCGATCAAGCTTCAGACGACGTAGAAGAAGTAGTCGAACTGGAGGAAGTTGAGGAGACAGAATTAGCCGAAGAAGGTAGTCATGATGAAGATCTTAATGATGTGGAAGGAGAGGAAGATGAACAAGATGAAGAAGAGCAAAACGATGAAGATAGTGAAATTGAAGGTGAAAAGGATGATGTCGACGAAGGTGATGACGACAAAGGTGATGACGACGAAGATGCCGGCGAAGATCCCGATGTTGATGTCGATGACGATGTCGATGAAGATGTCGAAGTTGAAGTTGAAGTTGAAATTGAAGAAGATGAGGGCTACTCTGAAGATGAGGAAGGTAGCTCAGATGCAAAACCAGTTGAAGAGGGAATTGAAGAGAGTGAGCCAGAATTTGATGACCACGCTAAAGAAGCTGACTACAGAGCCAGACAAAATGTCAAAGAATTAGGTAAGAAATTCAAGGGAATGCCCCCTAATGTCGAAGAATTGATCAGGCTACAACAGAAGGAGAAAGAAGCAAGAGAACACAAACAAGCACAAGATAATATGTATGGGGAAGATATCGATGGAAAGGATATAGATGCTGTGAATGACATTGATAAAGATGTATAATTTCAATGTCGGTCAATAACTTCTCTTCTTACAAGTTTATATAATTTAATCAATATACAAATTTTGAAATAATTAAACCGGTGGTATGTAAATAGGAAATAGAACGTGTAATCAAAGATAGGGAAATTGTACTCAAAACAGGAGTCGCCTCTTCTGAATACTTGTACCATTTCTTTGTATTACGAGCTGTTTTCGATCAAAATAGTGTAGAGATAAAATTCTACTCTCTAAAGCTAAGCATAGCTAAGCATTATGTATTTTTTCGCAGCTTAATTTTTTTTTTTTTTTTTGGTTTGCCATGCTTGTTACTACTAAGAGTAAGCAAGGAACTCAAAACTATAATTTTGGAAAATACTTGAAGTTAAGCTTAGAGAGGATATAAATGAGATCACATTCAAACCGATATGCCTACAAAAATCAACGTGACGTGAAGAATACGTAGCTTGGCTGATCAATTCGTGAATTTAAAAACACTCAGATGTACTCATATAATTGTAGACCTTAGAGTAAATTAGCAACTGGAAAACGGAAGGTTGAAATTTCAACCACTTGACCAAAGCGAGCATCAAAAGACATAAGCTAGAGCCGTTGCAGGAGTTTTTCTCTTGATCCAGAATGATTTAGTCATTTTCTTTAAAAAGGACTTTTAATGCAAAAGAGACAAGAATGCAACAGAACGATATGGAAGAAGCGAACTTAGATCTTCCAACACAAGTTTACAAATCAATACACTAATCAATGGAATAAATATATATTCAAGAAATACGTAGTATAGAACATACGATTAAGAAATGAAAGACTAGGAAAAGAAAAGACAGAAAGATTAAATAGTATCGATAATCGAAAACGTTAAAAAAAAAAAAAAAAGGTAGAGGTGGAAAAGAAAAAAAAAAGGAGACAATCAACTAAAAGTCATTAAAGACAAAGTATTCAAGTTTCAATGAATAAAATTTAAAATACAAGAATCAATATATTCAACTTCATTTAAAAAAGGAATTGTAATTCAATTACAAATATTTTTCTTTAATTTCGATAATTTTTGGTGCAACAACTGCTTCATAATGACCTTTCAAATGAGCATACAATTCAACCAAATGATCATAAACATGAACTTCAGCAATTTCAATCAATTGATATAATTGAATAACATAAGGGTGAACAAATTCCAAATATTTACCTTTAACAAGTTGTAATTTAGATTCAACTTCATATTGTTTGAATAATGGATGAGAATGAACATGTTCATCCAAAAATCCATGAACCTTGGTTAAATATGGTTCAACAAAATTAACACCACTATTATAACCATCACAAATTTGATTATGATGATGAGATAATGGATGTAAAACAACTTCAGAGGTATGTTCTAAAGTTGTTTCATTCAATTGAGAACATTTAAAGTTTACTAAATAAGCAGAGTAAAGCACAAGTAATGTAACAAAAAGTTTACCAAAAACAGAAACCATCTTCAACGTATTTTCTTATATATCCTTTGATGTATATACTTAATTGAGTTTAGATTCAATTGACCTTATATCAGAAAAAAAGATGTTATACTAAACAGCAACCGTGGCAAAAGGAAGGATATCACTTTTTTTTTTTTTTTCTCTCTCTTTCTACTCGATCTTGAAGGACAAAAAAGATTTTTGGCGAAAATTTCGAATTTCATAAGCTTTTGGATGATTCTCTTTTTTTTTTTTTTTTTTTTTTGGTGGTTTCCTTTTAGATTGACTAATTAGAGTAACTATTTTGGAAATTTTATTATATTAGGGTCTCCGTATTAACAAAACCGAACAAACTAAAAACAAAGAAAGGGAACAAAATGAGAGATGAAGGATGCTTATTTTGTTAGTGGCACGTGAATCCGAGGGTAAGACGAAGCAAAGGGAGCCGAGGTGGCTGCTGAATTCCGGCCACTTCCGGCCACTTCCGGCCCACTAACTATTTACAAAATGGCTTAAATAAGCAAATTGACCGGAATGTTTTTTTTTTTGCAATTTTCGAAGACCAATTGAATAAGTACTGAAATCAGGTATAGGGTTACAAGGAACAGAGATCAAGTTCAGAATGGAAGAAGTTCTCGTGGTGTGTTCCTGAATCAAGTAAGATTTAAGTAGTGAATTGAAAAATATACAGTTTTTTTCTTGTTAACTTCTTCTATACTTATTTATATATATGGATATGAATAGTACAGTTACTTCTGTACCAGAAGCATTTACAGCAGGTGATGCAAGTTTATTGGAAGACAAAGAGAATGCAGTGGTTCCCAAGACTCCAACAAAGAGAAAATCGTATTCGATTTTGAGTCCAATTAATAATAGTATGAATCAATCTAGTTCATCACCTAATAGCAAACAGAGATTAATAAGTGAATCAACTGGATTAATTAAATTGAATTTATCACCAACTAAAGCACAACCCTCGAGTAAGAGATCATTTCATACCAAGAATGAAGGATTGCCACTTTTTATACCATCTAAGATTGAAGAAGAATTGAAAACTGATGATAAGACAAATGATGAATCAAAACAAGAATTATTGATTCAATATGCTAATAAGCAACAAGAATTAATAGAATTAGAGAAAAAAGTTGAAATGGTTAAGTTTAGCTTATTAGAAATATCCAATAATTTAAAAATTTTTGAAAATCCACCAGTTGAAAGAAATATTAATACCAATATAAATTCAACTAATTTGATTGAAAATCAATTTAAATCAATGACAAAGAAGGCATCAAAGATGTTTAATAATCAACCACAAGTTGATCAATTTGAAAATAAATTTAAGAATATTACTAAAAGAGCATCAACCATATTTGAAAGTCCAATCAAAAATCAAAATTTTTTTAAAACTCCTTCAAAAACAAATATAAATAGTTTTTTCGATGATATAAAGTATAAATTTGATCAACAACAACAAGAATTAAATGAATTTAACAAAAAAACTTCAAAATTAGTTAATGGCTTTATTTCAAACATTTCTTCACCTATAAAATCAAATGGTTTACAAGAAGATGACCTTATTGATAGCTCATTTAATTTTGATAATATTGGTCCAGATCAAAATGGAGCTTATCCAACCATTGGTAGAAAAGTTTATCATGGTGAACAAGCTAGTGTGCTAAATTCAAGTATATTATTAAGTGAATCAGAAGATGAACACGAAAGTTTGTATAATGAAAACAGCAGAAGTATTCATGATGATGACAGTGATGATAATGTTGTCGATATTGATGATTACAATAGTAGTTTTGAAAATTGAATATATTTATTGAATTTTTATCGTGATACATAAATATTATTTTTATAGTTTAAAACAGATTTATAAATAAAAAAAAAAAGAATAAAAAAATTTGGATAAAAACTTCTATATGATAAATAAATGAATTAGGGAAAACGCTAAAAGCAAATTGAAAAGAACAAAAAAAAAAAAACATAAAACAGAAGTGAAAGCACACATTCTCTACTCTTCGTCTAACCAACCTTTAGCTCTTGTAACTGCTGATTCCCATCTCTTCCAAATTCTTCTTCTTTCGTTATCAGGTAATTGAGCAACAAATTTATTAGTAGCATCATCTTGACCTTGAATTTTAGAAATAACATCATCAAAATCTTTCCAAACACGTTCATTAGGATCTTTAAATGAAACACCTGCTGCAATTGCGGCACCTAATGCAGTACATTCAGAGATAACTGCACGTTTAACAGTAACACAAGGACCCAAAATATCTGCTTGAATTTGTAAAACTTCATCAGCTTTTGACATACCACCATCAACTGCCAAACTACTCAAAGGTTTCTTTTCATTTTGTTTACTAAGAGCTTCTTCTAAGAAATCTTCTGATGCACCAGCATCACTAGCCATAGCTCTTAAAATAGCACGAACTTGGAAACAAACCCCTTCTAAGGCAGCTCTTGCAATATGAGAAGATGAAGTATATTGAGTCATACCAAATATAGTACCTCTTGCCCCACCATCCCAATAAGGAGCATATAAACCTGAGAAAGCGGGTATAAAGACAACACCACCAGAATTATCAACTTGAGAAGCCAAAGGACCAATATCTTTAGCATTTTCAATTAATTTCAAATTATCTCTTAACCATTGAATAATTGAACCAGCAACTGCAATAGAACCTTCCAAAGCGTAATGAGGTTTTGCATCATCACCTTCTAAGCTTGGGAACCAATAACCAAGAGTGGTTAAAGTACCATGTTCACTGATTAATTTACGACTACCAGTATTATATAATAAGAAACAACCGGTACCATAAGTACATTTAGCACTACCAGGTTGAACAGCCATTTGACCAACCAAAGAAGCGGATTGATCACCCAAACAACCACAAATTGGGACATTCCAAATAGTTTTCAAGATATCATAAGCTTCTTGGGTTATTCTATTATGGAAACCTAAATTAGATAAATTTGGAGCGACAAAAGAACCATAAAATTCTGAAGAAGAAACAATTTTTGGTAACATAATTTTAGTTGGATCTATATCCCAAAATTCTAATAATTCATCATCATAATCTTTAGTTTCTAAATCCATAAAATAAGTTCTTGAGGCATTAGTAACATCTGAAACAAAAGATTTTTCTTTTGTTAAATGATAAATTAACCAAGTATCAATAGTACCAAACATTAAATTACCATCACCTTTTTCATATTCTTCTCTAATTATATCATCATTATCTAATAACCAACGTAATTTAGCTGCTGAAAAATAAGTTGATAAAGGTAAACCAGTTTTTTGTTTTAATTCTTCTTTACGATCATCATCAGTCATTTTTTCCAAATGCTGAACAATTTCACTTGTTCTTGTATCAGTCCAAGTAATACCAGCTGATAAAGGTTTACCAGTTTTCCTACTCCAAACAACGGTAGTTTCTCTCATATTAGCAATACCAATACATTTAACTCTATATTTAACTTTAAGAGCAGGATTTTGATTAATTTTTCTTAAAGTGATTAAACAAGCAACAAGACATTGAACTGCATTAGCCAAAATATGAACTGGCATACATTCAACCCAACCAGGTTGAGGAAAACGTAAAGTTGGACCAACAGAGGCTGCATTATTTTCAATTTCAACATCATCAGTAATAGAAATTGCAATACCTTCAGCAGTGAAAATTGGTTCATTATGTCTTAAAAGAGAAGATCTTCTTCTAAATTGTTCAGTATTTGAAGATTCTGCTGGAGCTTCTGATGCAGTTGTTGAATATTCAATTTGATGTTTAGCAACTTCCATACCTTCTTGACTGAAAAGAATACACCTGGCAGATGTAGTACCAATATCAATGGTAGCAACCACTGGTATTGAAGGAGCATTACTTGAACGACGAACCATGACTTAATGACAATATGAATAATTTAAAAAATGAAATAAATGAATAAAATTGGAAACAGTATAAATGTGAATAAATAAATGACTGAGAATATAAAAATCTAGTGGAAAAACAAAACTTGATATCAAATCACAAATATACTTGAAATGAAACTTTTCTTTGTAGCGAACAATGTATATACATAAGTATATATAAAATTTATATATATATATATAAATAAATATATCAAAAATCTAAAAGAGAATTGGACTCAGTTATATGAAATAAATGGGCAAATAAAGAAAAATCAACAAGGCTAGCAAATCACAATTTTCCCTTTCGAACAAAGTCAGACAAATAATAATTCTTTTTTTTTTTTTTTTTTTCTTTTTGTTAAACAGCAATAAAACTAGTTTAGCAACAAAAATAAAGGATTAAGTCACAAATTTTCTTTCTTTTCAAGTTAATAGGAACAAAACGAACCAAAAGAACAAAACTAACAGAAAAAAGAAAAAAAAATGATGATTGATTATCTTTCTCAGCCTACACGGAATCGAAAAATACTGTAATAAGGGAAAAACTCTAGATAAATCAAAAAAGCAAAGGAATAACGTTATATTTAAATAGTTTGTAGTAATAACAATTTTAATCTTTTTAAAATTTCGGAATTACCGTTTAAAATGTCAAAAATAAAAGATTTAATTTTGTAAATCACCAATTTTGTATATAAATTAACAAAATTAAATCAAATTAATACTAAAAAATGAAAAAATAGAAGGAAAACTGGAGTTTAAAGCAAAGAAAGTTATGTGTCAAAAGTGTGCCCCACACAAATTGCCATAGTTAAAGGTGGGGAAGGAGTAATTATCGGTTCAACTACATTAATAAGAGAGTCTTTCTTCGAGGCCTGCTAATACATTAAACGAGTATACAAGTAAACATTATTAACCGTTAATAGTTATCAAGTAATCGTTAAGAGGAAGTAATCATTTGGGTTAAAATTTATTGGTTAGCAATACTAATAAAAGCAATCCAATGGATTGGTATTCCGTGCCGCAACTCACACCAGTACATCCATGCACTCGTTTTGCAACATTTTATGTTTTGTACTAATATGGTTTGTACTAATATGGTTTGTACTAATATGGTTTGTGCTAGAAAACTTTTTTTCTTTTTGATTAATAGTATATATATTTATATGTATGATTATTTATATGTATATATGTAAATTTTTGTATGACGTACAAGATATGCTAAATTTGATCACCGTTTTTAAAAGTTTTACCTTTAACAAATTCTAAATCTTCACCATTATAAGAAGTTAAACCACAAACTTCAACCAAGCCATCATTTTCAATTGAAGCACCATTTTCTTTAACCCATTTAGTACCCATTTCCAAATAATGTTTTCTACAAGTAGTTGGAGTATCATTTGGTGAACCATCAGCATTTTTCAATGGACTAAATTCTTGAGCTCTATCAACTTCAAGACATCCAAATTTTGATAATTCAACTGATGGGAATACATCAAATATAAATTGTTCTAATTTTAATCCATTTGAATCTTTTGGTTTTATAATTTTTGATTCCTGATTATCCCAATATGGAATTTTTTTGGTTGCAATATGAAATGGTAAAAATTCTTGAGATGAAATCCATTCAGGAATTTTTCTTTTTAATAAATCAACTGAATAATAATGATTAACAATATTAGCAGCTCTTAAAAATAATTTTGTTTCATCATTTTTTTCAGTTTTATTACTTAATTCTTTTGAAATTTCACTATATTCAATAACACATGGTTTTTCAATTTCTTCATCTAAAACAATTAATCCAACACTTTCATTGGCATCTCTTTTTCTAACAACTTTTGTTGCTAATTCAAATTTTGAATCAATTACAAATCCAATAAATGTTGGATCTGCAACTTTAACTAATGAATTATCAACACAATACATATGTAAATGTTTAATACCTTTTTTAGTAAAATCATCCAAGATTCCATTACTTGCTAAACCTTTATATAAACCTCCATTACCATCTGGTGCATCACTAAATTTACCTGGTGATTCTAATAAAATTTTTGATCCATCTAAATTAAAACATGGTAAAGTACCTTGATTGAAAAATGTAACTTGATTTGAATTTAATCCAAAATATTCATTCTTAATGAAAAAATTTTCAGTTGAATTTCTTGTTGGTCCACTTGTCATTATATACCATTGAATTTTAACATCTGATTTATTAAATTTTTTTGATGCTACTTTTTCAATTTTTAAAATTTTTTCAGCCTGTATTTGGAAAAGTGATTTATTCGATGGTAATCCAATATTATAACATCCTTTTGGATCAGAAGATCCTAATCTTGTACCTTGACCTCCTGCCATTAATAAAACTGCAACTTCATTATTAGCAATGGCTTCTAAACCAATATTAAACCAATTATCTAATTTTTCTGGTTTAGTATCAAGAGTTGATGCAGTTAAATCATTTGGTAATTGGGTTAATTTTCTGGCTTTGGAATTCTCTTTAGAAAACTTAATAGCACCTTGAACAGTTTCAATCAATTTTGATGGATTTTCAATCGTTGATAATTGATCCAAATAATTTTTTTGTTCTTCTTCTGTCAAATCATCGAAATATTCAAACAAATGATCTTGTTTGGCCTGTTTAAACTGTTCAATAATATCAGTACTAGTCATCTCTACTTTAATTCTTTGGGTTTTTGAAGTTATTATAGTTACTTTTTCAAATAAACTTTAAATCTTGAAACGAATAACTGGAATATTTCAAGGTATTTATAGTATTAAACATGAAATCATCCACAAATCAACTATTTTTTTATGCGCGTAATTAATAGGCTTTGAGGATGACACGTATACTGGATCAGGTCTAAACAAAAATAAATAAAATTACTGCGAAAAGTATAAATAACTACTAACAAAACCATATTGACAAAACTATATTGACAACTACTTTATTTATAACTACTTCATGGTCGAGTAAACACCCAAGCGACAAGTCGCTACTACAACCAACTATAACAAAAAAAAAAAAATTGTTTTTAAATATGAGTATTTGTAAGGGACAGGGTATTAAGAAGTAAATTAAAACAAATTTATATATATACTTTATTAAAACAGATTTATAAGAGGCAAGAATGAAAAAAAATAGAGAGGGGGTTTAATGGATATGAATAAACAAAATAAACAGATTTATTTTATTTTTTTTAATGAATTATAATGATTTTTTATATATAAAAGCTTGGATGGGTCTTAGCCAATCTAGATAAAGATAGCCATAGCACCCCCAAGAACTGCAAGTCCCAAGAATGAACTTCTGAATAAGGAAGTAGCATCAGAAGATTTAGAAGAAGAACCAGAAGAACCAGAAGAACCGGAAGAGGAAGAATCAGAGGAAGAGTCATCAGAATCAGAAGAATCAGAAGATGATGAACCAGAAGATTTTGATTTTTTAGAAGGAGCGGAACATTTAAAGTTATGACCTTCAATCTTCTTTTTTTTATGTAATTTTTTGAATTCTTTACAAGAGAAATCTTCAGAGGTTGAAACAACGGTGAAATCACCATCAACTTCTTTCAAATCAGATAAAGTGAAGTTATCAAATTTACCTTTAATATTAACGGCACCTTTAATTTCTTGTAATTTAGGGAATCCAATATCGGTTAATTCAGAATTGTTATAAACTCTGAATTCACCACCAATTTCTTTCAATTTATTGAAAGAAATTTCTTCCAATTCATCATTAGCAAAAATTTGTAAAGAACCACCAACTTCTTTCAAAGTTTTAATTTCTAAAGATTCGAATGAATTATAAGCAATAACACAAGTACCATTAACTTCGGTTAAGTTACCAACTGAAACGTCAGAAACATCTTGAATAGTTAAATTAGAAGCCCATTTTAAGTTATCTAATTTAACTTCACAATCATCACCATTAAAACTAAGGGTTAAACCAGTTTTAACATATTTTAATTGATCTAATTCAATTGAAGAAATATTTTTATTATTATTAATGTTTAAAGTTTCAATTTCATCAAAGTTGGTTAAACCTTGTAAAGAACTTAAAGCAGTATCAGAAACTTCAATTGAACCAGCATCGGAAATACCTTTATTTAAATTAATAATTGCAAATGAAGGTAATGAAATTAATGATAATTTTTCTGCTTCAGAAAGGGATGAAAAATCAATTGAATGTAATTGAGTCAATGCTTGAACGTTTAATGAACCAGTAATTGATTCTAAACTATTTAAATTAATATCAGTAATTGAACTACTATTATAGAAATTTAAGTCAGCATCAATTTTCTTAACTTTATTTAATTGAACTGAACTGATTTCATCACCAGTAATTTTAATTTTACCCTTTAAGGTTTCACAACTTGCCAATTGATCTAATGAAGCACTGGCTTTAATAGTGGTTGAAAATGAACAATCATCAGCTTGAACATAATTGGATAAGGATAATGCAGCAGTAAATGCTACTAAAGCTTTCTTAAAAATCATTTAAGCGAATGAATATAGTTAAAAAGATAAGATAAGTAAGAATAACTCTTTCTCCAATTCAAGAAGAAAAAAAATCTAAAAAAGAATTATTGGATTACCTTGTTAATTTATAAATTTGTCGAAAGATGAAAGGAACCGATTCCCAAAACGAAATCCATACAAAACGAAAAAAAAGAAAGCAAAAAAAAATTTCAGAAAGGAAAACAAAACAGTATCAGTGTTCCTATATCATAACTTTGACATAATACACCTAAGTATGAATCAATGTTTACAAAATTACATGAAACTTGTAGCCTGTTTCTATCTCTTTTCTTTTTTTTTTTTTTTTTTTTTGGTTTTTTTTTTTTTTTTTTTAAGTGAGTTTTTGCAATTGTCGCCAAATACCCTGGTATACTAACACTATTGTAAAAAGTTGTTTATTTGTTTACTTAGTTTAGTTAATGATAACATCATTATTACATTTCCAATATAGACGACATAACTTATGAACCTTTGACTGACGAAATTCATTTTGTAAATTTGCAGGTTGTTCGAAATCACGATAACCTAACCATATTACAGAAGTTATTAAAGGTAAAAACAAAATAATGAACACTACAGGAAAGAAAAAGAAGAAAGAAAAAAAAAAAGGTACAACCATTTCAGGTAACAAAAGCCCACTTTTGAATCTGGAGCAAACAAAGAGTACTTACAAAAGCTTAGTAGGTTGGCAATAAGGGGAGTAGGTTGGCAATAAGGGGAGTAGGTTGTGTATCTTAGTTCTCAAATCGAAGGAGTTCCTTAACTTGACGATATATTCATAGAAAACGAAAAAAAAAAAAAAAAAGAAATGGAATTCTTTGATGCTGCAATCGATTTTTGGCGTTTTTTGTATCGTTTTATTTTTATGTTTGTTTTTAACAGAATTTTTTTTTTTGCAACGTCAGCGCGGCAGGATAATTCGCGTGTTCGTCAACTTTACAACCATCATTTTAGTCCATTAGACCAGGTTGATTAAGGCTTAAGCTAAGCTAGTCCCCAAAGTTGAGTTAAATCTATATAAGATATATCCAATACCATTAGGTATATAAAAGTATATCTAATATAAAGTATGGATCAAAAGTGACCTACCCAATTAAGTCAAAAACTGATTAATTGGGAAATGGAGTTACTTAGTTAAAATCTGATAGGCGCAGTTTTCATGTGGTACACCAAAAACGCAAAACTAAAAGAAAAGAACAAAAGAAAAAGAATCATAAAAAGTCGAACAAATAACAAAAACGACTAAGAAATCAGTAGCCATGTAGCCATTGACTTAAAATTTGACAATTTTAAAAGATCAGTGCACTTAAATTTACTATTTAAATAAAGAGGCAGTGATATTAAATCTTAATATACTCTTAGTAAATTATATGTTTCATCCTTATGGTTCTTAATCTTTTCAAACCCTTACTGCTTTATATATATATATATATATATATAT
Organism: Hyphopichia khmerensis; assembly: GCA_030569195.1. Taxonomy (NCBI): domain Eukaryota; kingdom Fungi; phylum Ascomycota; class Pichiomycetes; order Serinales; family Debaryomycetaceae; genus Hyphopichia; species Hyphopichia khmerensis. Next base: position 19,835 of record JAJMKE010000102.1, read on the forward strand.
ATATATATTCTATTAGGGTAAATATGTAAATGTTTATACCATCCATTAGGGTAATTATGTATGGGTAAATATGTTTGATCTAAACGGAATAAGACCGAAGATTCTCTTGCTCGATTAAGTAAGCCATTATGTAATCCAGAAAGAAAAAAGTATTACATAATTTATTAGGTAAGCAATACGCGATTACGTAATTACTTAAGTAATCAAATATTATTACATAACATATTATGTAATCACAATTTTGCAAAAGCGATTACATAAGCAACAGTATTACCTAATTACTTACATAATCAACTATATTTCTTTAAGTGGTCGTGTCCTCGTGCCCAGATCTCCCCCAACTAAAACGCGTTGTTTATTTATTTACTGCAAGCGGTTAATTCAAAATCATCAACACTCTTAAACAATACACATCACTTTTTACCTAAAAACTAAAACTAAATAAACATTCAAAGCTTCATTGACCTACTCCATCATCTTTTGTTTTTCTTCTATACATATTCTTATTGCCCCCCCGTTGCTTGTCCTTTTGTCTTGATTATTTATTTTGTTTTGGCTGCTAGTTTCTTTGTCTTTCTTGTTTTGTTTTGTTGTGGTTTTTTTTTTTTATTTGTTCCCTTACAACCACTTTTACCCGCCCTGGCAACGTCCACTTTACAACTGTAATTTCAAACCTCCAACCCATCTCCAAGTTTCAATTCTTGCTCCATTGAAAAGTCATACCAATGATGATTAATCAAGTGGACTCAACTTTTATACCTTCTACAAATGTAGATCCTAATGATCTTTTCAAAAATGAAAATGGTATGTATCATCAAGATAATTTCTTCCATCTTATTGTTGGTTAATATTTATATTTTAGCTCAATTTATCTCGATTTATCGTCAATTAGACGATAACTCCTTTTATTTGCCCTTTGTTTTACTCTCATCTTCTTTTTTACCCTTGCTAATTCGTCTATTGAGAGACCCTTTGAGTCTCTTGTTCTTTTCACTTAACAATCGAAAAAATTCATTGGATTACATCTTTCTTTTATACCCTTTTAAGATTTGTTTATGTTTTGATTATACTTCTGTTTCTGTTTCTATTCCAACCTTAATTATAATCTTGTTCAATTCCTTTTCTTTTCTTTTCTTTTTCTTCTTTAATTTTATTTTATTTTATTTTTTTTTTTCACTTAACATCATTTCATTTCATATACTAACCACCTTCAACAGAATCAGTTGACTTACTTTTGAAAGAAATGAATCAAGATCCTTCAAATCTTTCAACGTCTTCAGATATGAAACCTTCTACAACAAAACCTTTGAATTTCTCAAATCAATCCAAACAATCACAAATAGGAAAACAATCACAAAAAATTCACGAGAAGGATTTTAATTCAAGTTCTGATACCTATATTAGTGATACTAATGAGTCTAATAAAAACACGAAACAAAATGACGATTTAGAAAATAAAAACAATTCTGATGAAATAACTAAGAATAATCATAACAATAATAATAATAAAATAATGATCAATAATGATGAATTCTCTTTTATTAATGATCAAAATAAAGTTGATGATATTAAACCTGATAACATTAATAGTTTAGAAAATCCAATAACTCCTTCTAATTCAACTCATTTTAATAATTCTTCCTCAAAATCTGCTTATTTTAATAATTCACCTTCAAAATCAATTATGAAAAATAAAAATAATTCAACATCTCCAAGAAAAAATGTTGCATTCACCAATTCAAATCCAGAAATTCATCATTATAAAACAATTCAAGATTCTTCTGCTAATACTTCAACTAATCAAAATTCTTCAATTGAAGATAATTTGAATTTAAATGATTTTAATCATAAATGGAATGATTTAGATAATAATGATTCTTCGGATAATGAAAGTAATTCAACTCCTCCAGTTCCTCCTCCTCATAAAACTGATTCAATTCATACCTTCCATAATATCTTACAAAATAAACCTTTAAACAATCATTCAAATCAAGATATTGATAAAGATACTTTAACCAAATTAAAATTAATGAATAAGTTTAATGATATGTCTTTAAATGAAAAATTAGATATATTTTTGGCTTCAAAATCAAATCAAGATAAAAATCAAGAATTAGATGATCATTTAACAAATTTAAATAATGCTTCAAAATTTCAAACTGATTCAAATATTCATTATTTATCTTTAAATTTACAAAATCATCAAATTAATGAAATTGAAAATCCTCTTAATTCCTTAACTACAAAATCGGAACATAGATTACATTCAAATGGTTCGTCTCAATCGTCTTTACAATCTTTAAGTGTCGATAATAGAACTTTAAAATCAAAAAATTCTCAACTTTCAAACAAAGGTATCGAATTAAATGATGGTATAAAAGGTTTCCCAGATCATTTGGTTCAATCTTTAATACCATCATCCACTTTCAAATCGAATAATATTAAAAACAATGATTACGATGATGATGATGATGATGATGAATATCACGATAGTTTTGATAATTCTTATAATACCGCTGAAAAATCAATATTAAAATTATTGAATAATCAAACTGGTGAAAGTAAATTGCAAAATGATATATCTGAAAATCCTTTCATTTCAAATGATAATAATCCAAGTGGTCTTATAAAATCCGAATCAAGTCAGTTGAATTCAAGAGGTATAAAATCCGAATCCGAATTTCAACCTCAATCTCACATAAAATCTGAACCAAAATTAGATACTGACAACCATTCTGAAGTAATTCGCGAATCCAATATAAAATCTGAATCAAAAATAAAGGCAGAGCCAGAAACTAATTCCTTAAAATCTGAACCAAACGATTCTTTCAAATCAGAATTAAATGAAATAATAAAATCTAATGCAAGAGAATTGCCTTCATCATCAGTTCAACCTAAAAAAGAGTTAAAACCAATAATAAAATCAGAATTTCCTAGAGCTCTATTATATTCTGAAAAATATGAAAATAATTTAAATAATACCGAAACTAAACCAGAGGCAATATTAAGCTCTTCAGTAAAACCAGAGCATGGAACAAGTGATCAAAACATAAACAATGAAGAATCGAAGGATGACGCATTTGTGAAACCCGCGATACAACAAATAAAGGAGCCTAATCCAATGATTAAATCGGAATCTCAACCTTTCATCAAAGAAGAATCAGTTATGAAGCAAAGAGTTCAATCAGATGATTCACTGGTTAAAAATGAATCACAACATGCTAATAAAGGCGCCTTCGTTAAAGCTGAACCTGAAGTATTTGCCAAGTCAGAACCGGAAACATTTGTCAAACCAGAACCTGAAGAATTTGTCAAACCAGAACCAGAAGTATTTGTCAAACCAGAACCAGAAGTATTCGTCAAACCAGAATCAGAAGTATTTGTCAAACCAGAACCTGAAGAATTTGTCAAAGAAGAACCTCAAGAATTTATCAAACCTGAACCTGAAGTATTTACCAAAGCAGAACCTGAAACATTTGTCAAATCAGAATCGAAAGCATTCGTCAAATCAGAACCTGAATTTATTAAACCAGAGACTCATTTCACAATTAAACATAAACCCTCTGAAGTTATACTGGTGAACTCATTGCAAGACCCAGTTGTAATCAAGTCAGATCCAGAAACCATCCTGATAAAATCCGAGACCTTTGACCCTGTATCAGTAAAATCCGAAGGATTTGATGATATTTGGGATGATCATATCGATGATAAAAAAATAAGCTATGATTATAATGATAATTTGAAAAAACGAATCAAGTCCGAGAGTGATTTCGACCAAGATGATGAGGAAAATCTTGATCATGTTGCAAATACTCAATTTGAATCTGTTTCTTACGGCGTTTCATTAGATCCAAATGATTTGAAGTATATAAAATCGAGTAATTTAGAATCCAGTGGTGATCAAAGATCGATTGGAAATGAAAACGCTGATTCTAGACCTGATGCGGACCACTCTAGTAATAATTCCTATAGCCATGATGGTGATAATGAGGATAATGATGAAGAAGTAACAGACAATGAACTTCATACGATTCATCATCAATTGGAACAACCTAGAAAACCCGGTTCCCTCCCCGAAGATTCTCCATATTCAATTAATGATTATCAAGATGCATCCGAGGAAATCATTCCAACTTTAGCACCACCAAGAATTGACGAAGCTGTTGATGCAACTCACCCTCCGTCACCCGTCAGACGTGCTCTTTTAAAGAAACAACAAGAGCAAGAAAAATTAGAGGCAAAACAAAGACAAGTTGATCATAAGTTAGACGATGCTTCTCAGATTACCGAAGAGGATGATGCTTTAGCGAATTCTTCCAATATTGCTCCTCCAGATGGTATTTCCCTTCCAGCTATTGAACCAACCAATTATTCGTCATTTGAAGATCTTACTAAACGTTTGGATCCTAGGAGAGAAGTTTCGAATGATTTTCACTATACCAATCCTAGAGAGGCCTTGAAGAGAGAATTGGATACTGATTCATTTGAAGAATCTTTGTCTGCTGAACATGAAGCTGATCCAAACCCAACAGATTTCATTTCAATCTGGCATAAACAAAAAATCAAGGCTCCAATTAAATCTGATATAAAAGAAAGATTTCAAACTCCTGAAGTGCCTGCTTATAAAGCCCCAGTTTCTCAAGGCGATCAATTCAAAATCCCAACTTCCTTGCAACAGAAGAAGTTTAAAGAGGTCAATGTCATGTCACGAAGGGTTGTAAGTCCTGATTTCGACGATTTGCAGGTTTCTGGATTCTTACCCGAAATTTCGGAGGATTCTGGATTCAGTAATCATTTCAAGAATTTGGTTAGAAATGGTGAAACTTCGATGAATATTAGTAACTTATCCCAAATATCTGGCGACAGAAAAAGCATGACTCCGTTGAGCACAAGGAATGTATTGTCGAATATGGATAATGATCCTACTTTGATTGAGCCACCTCAACCTAAACAAACTCGTCCCGCAAGCAGGTTGGGCAATGGTTCTAATTTCTCTTTTACTGTTCGTAATCCTGTTGAAATGAAAGGTTTGGGTATCAGCAATGATCCCAAATTGAGAACGGTTAGACCCAAAACCTCTAGATTTAGTGTTCCCTCCTTTGAAATTAAGAGGTCTAATTCAATTTTATCCCCAAAGAACCAATATGACGATATCTTCGATGATACTTTGAAACGCGCACCTACTATTAAATCACAAGGAATGAAGACTTTGCCAAGTATGGATCGAGATGATGTGAAGAAAATATTGGATGCCAAGCGTGCCATTAGTCAGGAAGAGTATTCTAGAGTTAAATATTTGGGTCAAAGCAAAAAAGGATCGATTGTTGATGAACCAAGTGATAAATATGACTCCTTGCAGCAACATGCATCAATTTATGACGTTTCTCAAGATTCGAGTCCTCAATTGCCTGAGCACCATGCTATGCCTCATATAACCAGTGAATTAATGAAGAATCCAACAGCGATATTAGCAAAGAACCAAGTATTCAACAAAACTCAGACCCAAGTTCACGATTCAGTTCTTGAATACAATAATTCACAGGATAATTCTGCTATTAGCAGTTCAGTAATTAATAACACGGTAGCTTCCCAAAGGGGAAAGAACATGGAATTTGTTGCATTCCCCGATCCAGACCCTGAATTAGTCACCCCAACAATCAATGGAGAAAATAGTATTTTCAAAACTCCACCGAAGAATGCTCAAGATCTGGAAGCTGACCATTTGGATGATGTCGAGAGACACGTTGCTCTAGATGACGATATGGAAAGACATGTTGCAATTGACAATGATTTGGAAATGAAATACAAAATCATAAACAAGTCACCAAGAAAGCCCAACACTCCTAAAAAGTCCTCCAATGCCATTAAAATTGGCTCGCCAATGAGGTTAGTGAAAACAGGCTCTTCAATAACCGGTGTAGCATTAGATTCACCATCTAGAAACAAAGCAAAGGTTCATAAGAAAAACAACCCTTTCAGATCTGATGATACATTGAATATTAAATATAAGCAGAGTGACGATACATCTTTGAATGACCCATTAATATCATCAGCAGTCTCGGTTCCCTCAACAACAAAATCATCAAATGCTTCTTCAACCACATTGGGTAACAATAATCCTCATCAATATCGTAATGTTCTAGGCTTTTCTGGGCCCGTTGCAGTACATTCACCAATTGCTGAAGAAAGGGCCTCCCCACCTTCACCTGAGGCGCCACAGGAAAGAGGTCGTTTGTTCCTTAGAGTGGTTGGCATTAAAGGTATCGAATTACCAGACATCAGGAATCATGGAGCAGAATTTTCAATCTTTTTGGATAACGGAGTTCATTGCATCAAAACACCAAGCTATAAATTAGATTCTAATAACATTAGTATCAATAAAGAATTTGAACTTACGGTGGGCGAAAGCTTGGAGTTTATAATGACAATGAAGGCCAACTATGAAAAACCTAGAGGTAAATTAGTTGAAGTAAGAGAAAGAAAAGTTGTTAAGTCAAAACACAGACTTAGTAGAATGTTTGGATCCAAAAATGTTGTGACTACTACTAAGTTTGTACCCCAAGAAAGTGATGATTCTTGGGCTAATAAATTTGCTCAAGATGGATCATTTGCTAGGTGTTATGTGGATTTAGACCAATATGAAAATCAAATTACTGGTCGTGCTTCAAATTTCAATATAACCTGCTTTAATGAATGGGAGGAATACATGAATCACTCAACTAAACAAAAAACCAAAGCTCAACCCTACAAAATTGGTCAACTTGAAGTTAAGATGTTGTTTATTCCAAGAACTGATGACCAAGAAGTCTTGCCAACTAGTATAAAAGCTGCATACGAAAGTATTAATGATTTACGCCAGGAACTCGCTTTATCCCACGAAGGTTACATGCACCAAGAAGGTGGTGACTGTGAAATTTGGAAGAAGAGGTTCTTTAGATTAGAGGGCACTTCATTGATTGCCCATAGTGAGTATTCTCATAAAACAAGAGCGAAAATTAATTTGGCCAAAGTTGTTGAAGTTATTTATGTTGATAAAGAAAATTTCGATAAAACAAAAAACAACTATAGAAACTTTAGTGATATTCTATTGGTCGAACATGCTTTCAAGATAAAATTTGCCAATGGTGAAATAATCGATTTTGGAGCTCCAAATAAATTTGAAAAAGATGCTTGGATTTCAATCATTGAAAAGATTGTCTATAGAAACAAGTTCCGTCGTCAACCTTGGGTAAGATTAATGTTGGAAGACGAATTTAATGCCTCAATAAACCATAGATCATCTGTTATGTTATAGACATCTTGATGCACATTTTTACCATTATTATTTTTTTTATTTCCGTTCTGTATATTTTAAAAACACATCATTCTACTTTTTTTTTTATGATTTTTCATTCTCTATTCTTGTTTTATTAAAATTGTCATTTACTTCGAACTTAATTAATATACTATATAAAATTTACTTATAATAAGTTTAGATACCGTAGTAATTTGCGGCCAATTTAAATGGTAGCTTTGCACTTTTTCTACATCCGCACCTCCATTTGATAAAAAAAAAAAAAATGAAATGAAAACAGCTAAAATAGTCAAACACTCTTAATAATCAATCTCTACACCTCGTTAAGAATCATGTCAAATAGCAGTGAAGACGAAGAGAATCTTTACAGTTCTGATGAAGAGTCCCAACCGGTTACTAAAAAGCAAAAAGTAAGTGCTGGTGATGGGTCGAAAAGTACATCAGAAGAAGCAGGCGAAAAGGATGGTTCAGATGACCTAGCGACTTCAGACAAGAAGAAAGAAGAGAAAAAGAAGGATCAAAGTTCAGAAGAAGAAGAGCATGATGAAGATGCAGACGAAGATGATTCAGAGGAAGAAGATTCTGATGATGATATAGAATTTGTTATAGGCGACAGTGGACCAAAACCCACCACCACAACAACCACAACCACGGGACCGGTGAATGAGACTATAGCATCTGTCAATGATGAAGAGGAGGATAGTGAAACTGGAAATAAAGTTACATCAGGCACTCCAACGATAACGAATAAAGAATCAACCATTGACATTAACTCAGTTGCTGAGTATGAAGGCAAACCATTGACACAAGTTGATTTGGCCAAATTAAAAGATAAGCCATGGAGATTTCCAGGGGCTGATATATCGGATTATTTTAATTATGGGTTTGACGAGTTTACATGGACCGCTTATTGCTGCAAACAAGATAAGTTAAGAGGTGAATTCAATCCTCAAAAGGTAATGGCTTCAATCATGAGTGGACCCGCCCCTGCAGGAGCAAGTGGTGGTAGTGCATCCAATACTCCTCTGAACAAGACATCAACTTTGCAATCTCCACCAGTAGGTATGCCACCAATGGGTATGATGCCAGGTGGTATGCCAATGGGTATGATGCCAGGTGGTATGCCTAATATGCCCGGTATGCCAAACATGCTGGGTATGCCTAGCATGCCTAACATGCCAGGTATGCCAGGTATGCCAGGTATGCCAGGAATGCCAGGTATGCCACCTCAATTACCCAATTTTCCGAATATGGCTGGATTACCAAATTTGCCGAGTTTCAATAATAAAACCGGCCAGATTGGATTTGGGGGTACACCAAATCAACAAAACAGAAGATAGAGTCAAGACTTTATCGATATGTAAAATAGATCGACGCTACATAATGGCTTAAAAATAAACGTGAAAAATGAATATTGATGTAGGCTTTATGAATTAAGGAAAAGTAAACATATGCTATTAACGATACGAAGTATTTATATATATAAGTAAAAAAGAGAGACAGAAAGATATGAAAAAGAAAGCAAACCAGTTATTTCACAAGAAGATAATGTAGAAAACATATAATATATATAAAGAGGGAAATATGAATTCAATTAGTTAACATAAACGGGCGTATCATGACGAATTTATTCATCATCACTTTCTTCGTCAGCTTCTTTCAACCAATTAATAAAAGGTTTAGCAGCTCTACGAACTTTTTTAGAAACATCTTTTGGAACGTATTTCTTTGAAACTTTTGAGCCCCAGGCTAAGGTAACTTCTTCACTGATTAAATCTTTATCATAAGAAACTGCCAAAATTTTTGGAAGAGTTGGAATTAAGTCAGACCTTTCTAAACCTAAGAATCTTTCCAAACCACCCAAATAAGCTTTTTCAAATTCAGGTTTACCATCAATTAATTTAGCTAATAAACCAACGTGTTCATCAATTTGTTCAATAATGTCTTCATCAAATAATACTTGGGCTAAAACTTGAACAGTTTCAGGATTTTCAATAATGTCTAATTCAGCAATCTTTTTATAAATATCGATATCACTTGGTAAATTTTCTTTTGAATCTTCTGATTCTTTTAATAACCATTCACCAAAATCATTAAATTTAGTTTGATCATCAGATAAGTTAAGACCTTCTAATTCTCTTGCTCTAGCTTCAATGGCTTCTTTTGACATATCAACTGCCCAATCATCATCAGCAATTTCAACGGTTTGTTTTGATAAAGCGGCAGCTTCTGCATTAATTTTTTTAGTTAAAATATCATCATCATCATCAGGGGTATCTTCACCTTGACCATCAACAAATTTATGGCCAGAGGCAATATCAGAAATGGATTTACCACCACCAACAACATTAGCAGTAGCAGTGGCGGCTTTTTTACCCTTCTTGGATGAACTGTCAGGAGGATTTTTCAAAATATAAGAAGATAATTTATGTCTTGGATCAATCATTGTAACACGACCACAAGCTTTACAATCTCTTTGTAAATCATCTTTACCTTTAATTTGAATTTCAGTTTCTGGATTTTTACAAGCAGCACACAAGACAAATTTATTAATAAAACCATCCAAACAATCTTGTAATTCATTATTATCATGAGTACCATTAATTAAAAATCTATCCATTGAAGTTTGAGCCCCCAATTCAGAACCGAAATATTTTAATACATATGAAGGTGGTCTACCTAAAGCTCTTGAAACTTCAGCTAAATTAACAATCGAAGTTTTGATACCATTACCTCTACCTTCAACTTTAGCTTGTAAAGTTGGCATTTTATAACGATAAAATGGATCGGTATTATCACGACAAATGTTAACAAATGACATCTTGTTCGTCTTCTCTTTTAACTCTTTACTTGATTGATAGTTTATTCGGACTTGTTAGCAAATTCGGCAAGTCTTTAAAAAAAATTTGATCTTCACTAAAACTATTGAATGAAAGTATTTTGGAAATATTTCAAATAACGGGATATTAAAGCTTCTAACTAAATTGAGACAAATTAAGTAGAAGTAATAGGGAGAAAGTACAAAATATTAATCAAGCAGATGTAGGACTTGCTCTTTCTTTTTTGCTTTTTGTATAAACCTTTGGTAAACTGAAAGATTTTGATGATGAATTTTTTTTTTTTCTTTTTGGTTTGATTTTTGTGGGTAAAAATTTTCATTACTTTGTGAATTCTTTTTTTTTTTTTTTTTTTTGTTTGTTTCTCTGAGTTTGTTAAATTTTGCTTTGGAAGGTACGGGTCTACTAGATGAAAATTTGCAGTATAATCAAGTTTTTTGCAGTTTTTTAATTATTAGATGAATCTATATATCTTTAATAACTTGATCAGGGAAGGCTTGAACCTTTGAGAGAACTATACATCTATTTGCATGAGAGAGGTAACCTTTTATTTTGTTTTTTTGTATTAGATTTGCCAAGATACATTCTATTGCATCTAGTGAATAACCATTAGGGGATTGATTTGATAAATTGAAAGAAATTTGGAATGCAGATATTGGAATTATATGATTTGAAATTGGTAAAGAATTTACTGTTTTTTTAACGAGTTTTAAATAACAAAGGATTTTCAAATTTTCAAATAAAAGGTAAAGATTTTTCTTTAAAAAAATGATTTGATATTTTTGTAGGCAATGATTAAATTTATATAAATTACCAGATTTTATAGCATCAAATAAATTTTCTTTATAAATGATTGATAAATTAGGGAATTGAGACCATAATTTTGAAGAAGGAGTTAATCTTTTATTATAAAGACGAAGTGGTAATAAGATAATTAAGATTTTTTCAATTTGACGATTTAAAAAATTTGAATTTTTTGATTCACAAAAGGAGACTAATTTTAAACAATCAAGTAATTTTGATTCACTATTTAAGAAATCAGCATCATCTAATGATAATAATGAACTATAATAAAGATAAGTAAGCATTGATTTTTTTGACATTTGATTTGAAGAAGATAAAATAGTATTAATATTTGGTAAAATTAAATTAATACCTTTTAAAGCTTTTTCAACAGATTTAGCTAATTCCAAATTACCTAATTTAAAATAAATTTTAATTAAAGCACCAAGAAAGAAAAAAATATCTCTTCTTTTACTTTGTTGTAAATCTAAATTTTTATCATTTAAAGATAATTTAAAAGATTTATTTATAGTTGAAGCTAATTTTTCTAAAGAATTTGGCAGAGTTGTAATTAATTCATCAATATTCATAGCAGCAGCAGCTTCTAATTGTAATTCTTCTTCTGGATAATTTTTCAGTTTAACTTGATAAATTCCAATTAATTCATTACAACAATTAATTAATGATAAATTAATCCAATTAGTTTGAGATTCAGCAGCTCTATTTAAATGATTCACCAATTCCAAACTATCATTAAAACTTAAATCAATATCCCCTTGAATATAAACCGATTGAATCAATTTAAGATATTGTTTAATAACTGGTCTAAATTTTTCTGGTAATGGATATAAATCAAAATCATTAGGTATAGAATATTGAGATCTGATTTGTCCCTCTTTTAACCCAGGATTTATAGAAATATAATTCTTGAAATGTCCAGAATCCTGATTCACTATAGCCAAACAAACATTCTGTAAATAATCCTGTAACATATCCTATATCCTTTTAGTATTTGTGGTTCTATATAAATTTTAAACCTATTTGGGTCTATACTCTTTTTCTCTTTTTGTCTATTCTATTTTTTCCTCTTCCCTACATGAAACACCAGTACACCCATACATTAACCCAGCATAGAACCCTTTATGAGTCCATTATTGCAACAGACTCAAAGATTTGAATAGCTAACCAATTGATTCTATTAGATGTTAGTATAACTTGTCAATCCTACTTAGTGGTCAAGTCTTAACTCAAACTACTCAAACTACTCAAACTACTCAAACTACAAGAAGCAGAAATTCAAACATCGTCAATTCCCCTATTCTCTCTCAAGTATCCCTTTTTCTTTCTTTCTTTTTTAATCAATTCCCATTCAATACCATCCAGCAATACTCTCACTTGTTCAATTACTCAACTATTCAATTGTTTCAACTATAAAGATCGCTGTTCCTTACAAAAGCTAAAAAGAAAAAATAGAATAGGCTAACAAAAAAAAAAAAAAAAAA